>RJWK010041171.1:0-19657 GCA_004363435.1 Platanista minor
AAAAAAAAAAAAAAAAAAAAAAAAAAACCCAATCCAAAAATGGGCAGAAGATCTAAATAGACATTTCTCCAAAGAAGATATACAGATTGCCAACAAACACATGAAAGGATGCTCAACATCACTAATCATTAGAGAAATGCAAATCAAAACTACAATCAGGTATCACCTCACTCTGGTCAGAATGGCCATCATCAAAAAATCTACAAACAGTAAACGCTGGAGAGGATGTGGAGAAAAGGGAACCCTCTTGCATTTTTGGTAAACTGATACAGCCACTATGGAGAACAATATGGAGGTTCCTTAAAAAACTAAAACTAGAACTACCATGTGACCCAGCAATCCTACTACTGGGCATATACCCTGAGAAAACCATAATTCAAAAGGAGTCATGTACCAAAATGTTCATTGCAGCTCTATTTACAATAGCCAGGAGTTGGAAGCAACCTAAGTGTCCATCATCGGATGAATGGATAAAGATGTGGCACATATATACAATGGAATATTACTCAGCCATAAAAAGAAATGAAATTGAGTTTCTTGTAATGAGGTGGATGGACCTAGAGACTGTCATACAGAGTGAATTAAGTCAGAAAGAGAAAACAAATACTGTATGCCAACACATATATACGGAATCTAAGAAAAAAAATGGTTCTGAAGAACCTAGGAGCAGGACAGGAATAAAGACGCAGGCGTAGAGAATGGACTTGAGGACACGGGGAGGGGGAAGGGTAAGCTGGGAGGAAGTGAGAGAGTGGCATGGACCAAATGTAAAATAGATAGCTAGTGGAAAGCAGCCACATAGCACATGGAGATCAGCTCGGTGCTTTGTGTCCACCTAGGGGGGTGGGATAGGGAGGGTGTGAGGGAGATGCAAGAGATAGGAGATATGGGGATATATGTTTATGTATAGCTGATTCACTTTGTTATACAGCAGAAACTAACACACCATTGCAAAACAATTATACTCCAATAAAGATGTTAAAAAAAAAAAAAAAGCATCAGACTGCCAATGCAGGGGACACGGGTTCAAGCCCTGGTCCAGGAAGATCCCACATGCTGTGGAGCAACTAAGCCCGTGTACCACAACTACAGAGCCTTAGCTTTAGATCCCACAAGCCACAACTATTGAGTTCTTGTGCCATAACTACTGAAGCCCGTGCGCCTAGAGCCAGTGCTCTGCAACACTGCAGAGAGAAGCCACTACAATGAGAAGACTGCACACCACAATGAAGAGTAGCCCTCGCTCACCACAACTAGAGAAAGCCCGCATGCATCAATGAAGATCCAATGCAGCCAAAAATAAATAAATAAAATAAGTAAATTTATTAAAAAAATGGCAGTGAGAAAATAGTTTTAATAATAAGCTTCGACCACTGATGAGATGAATAAACACGGAGGATGACTGTGAGGCTTTAATTGGCTGGTGGTTGGTGATGTGATTGGCAATGATTGGTAAGTCAGAGAGGGTAACTGTTAAGGAGGAAAGAAAAGGCAACAAATCTGATTTTGATGTACTCATTTTGTTATAATAATTATTGATTATTTACTGACTAGGAACATTTGTCTTTGTTTCAAGTCAAAACAAGTATTCCTTTGTAAAGATTTAGTATTAAACACTGAAGTATTAGTATTTCTTTCAATTTAGATGTATTTCTCCCACTAAATATTTAATCAAAATTTGCAGTAAGCTTTCTTTCAGAGAATGAAATGAGGGATATTACCAGTAGAAGTAATGATACTGCATAATTGTAAATTATCAACAGGAGATGATGATATGCATGTTGTCCCAATATACAAGGAAGCTCTAGGGGCAGAGTGAAAAGGACAGCTCCTGCCTAATATTTCATTTTGCGCCCTTTCCTTCAGTTATGCTCCCAGTCACATATATGCGACATGGATTTTCCTAGCCCCTGCCTCCTGTAGCCAGGGTTTCCTCTACGGTAACGAGATGGAGCCTCAGAGAAAACAAAGTAGGCTCCTGACTTGTTTCCCCTCTATAACAGGGGTGGTGCCCTAACAGCTGATGATTCCAGAGAGAGGGAGGAGTTGAGCTCAAAAGCTCACTACACTGTCGGTGGGAATGTATTGATAAATTGGTGCAGTCACAGTGGAGAACAGTATGGAGATTCCTTAAGAAACTAAAAATAGAGCTACCATATTATCCTGCAATCCCAATCCTGGGCATATATCTGGAGAAAACCATAATTCAAAAGGATGTATGCCCTCCAATGTTCATTGCTGCACTATTTACTGTAGCCAAGACATGGAAGAAACCTAAGTGTCCATCAATAGATGAATGGATAAAGAAGCTGTGTGGTATATACACAATGGAATATTACTCAGCCATAAAAAAGAATGAAATAATGCCATTTGCAGCAACGTAAGTGGACCTAGAGATTATCATATTAAGTGAAGTAAGTTAGACAGAGAAAGACAAATGTCATATGGTATCACATTTGTGTGAAATCTAAAAAAATGGTACAAATGAACTTTTTACAAAGCAGAAATAGACTCAAAGACATAGAAAACAAACTTATGGTTACCAAAGGGGATGGGGTGGGAGAAAGATAAATTAGGGGTTTGGGATTAACATATACACACTACTATATGTAAAATAGGTAACGAATAAGGACCTACTGTATAGCATAGGGAGCTATATTCAATATCTTGTAATAACCTGTAATGAGAAAAGAATCTGAAAAGGCATATATATATATATATATATATATATATATATATATATATATACACACATACACACACACACATATATATATATATATATACACACACACACACACATATATATATATATAACTGAATTACTTTGCTGTACACCTGAGACTAAGACAACATTGTAAATTAACTATACTGCAATAAAAAAAAAAGGTTAACAAAATAGAAGAAATAAAATGAGGGGGGGCATGTATCCTTAGGCTACCATCTGGGATAAAAAGCCCACTGCAAACTGAGAGCCTATGAAAATAATCAATAGATAGGTGAAGGGGGTCCAAAGTTACAGACTTCCAGCTATAAAATAAGTCCAGGGGATATAATGTACAGCAGCATGGGGATTATAGTTAATAGTACCGTATTACATATTTGAAAGTTGCTAAGAGGGTAGATCTTAAAAGTTCTCATCACAAGAAAAAAAAAGTTTTTTGTAGCTATGTGTACTGACAGATGTTAACTAGACTTATGGTGTTGATCATTTCATAATATATACTAATATCAAATCATGTTGCACAGTTGAAACTAATATAATGTTATATGTTAATTATGTTTCAATTTAAAAAAAAAAAAGAAAATGGCCAACACAGTGGGGCAGGAATACATTTCCAGTGTCATTCATTCCTGGCAAGAGTGATGTGCTGAGATCTGGTGGAAGGTAATGCCTCCACCTGCCATAGGCACAGGTTAAAAGTAATGATGTTCTTTCATCGCAGGTCTAAGAAAGGACTTACGGTAATTTGGGGTATTTGGGTTATGGTACAAGGCTCCGTCTTAAGGTTGGGGCGGTTTGTTCTGGCCGAGGTCAGCTGTGTGTTTGTTCTCTCCGCCTGTACTGGAAGCTGTTGCAACACGCAGCCTCCCCGGCCCCCTCCCTCCTCATCGCAACTAAGGCTAATGCTTCACTAGCCTTTGCAGAAGAGTTGGCTTCACAGGAGAAGGGTTGAGCTGGGCCAGAAAGGAGGAGTTAGACCTGTGTGCAAAACCTGGGAACCTGACTAAACATTAGTCCGGGGCCAGGATGAGGACAAAGAGACTGGAAAGACATCCCACCCCCCTGGTAAGAAAGTCCTGTGATCAGCTCCAGCCACTGGCAGTCCTGCCATCCTCGGAGCTTAAATAAAGGGACAATTGGAGCCGAGATGTCACAGTTCTGACCCTTCAGGCTTGGACCACCGGGCACCCCCGACACCATGAGCTGGTCCTCGCACCCCTGGAGTTTAATCCTCTGCTTCTGCACTCTTTCATTGCTCTCTTCAACATGCCTGGCAGTAAGTGTGCTGTTTACAAAACGTATTTGTTTTAAACGGAAAGCTTAAAAATAAGAAAATATACGATAAACTAGTGAAATGTCTGTATTTTCCTCCTCTAGTATGTTGCTACCCGAGACAACTGCTGCATCTTAGATGAAAGATTTGTAAGTAGTTTTTATGTTTCTCACTGTGTTTGCACTGGATGTGGGCAGAGAAATAAAAGAAATTCTCTCACAAATATCATTTGGCAGTTTAGACATTTTTTTAAAAATGTAGTCTAGGTTTTACCTATTTTGATTAGTAGATCTTATGTAGCTTTTTATCAGGATTTTAAAGCACTCTATTATTGTATTTTCAGGGTAGTTATTGCCCAACTACCTGTGGAATTGCAGATTTCCTATCTACTTACCAAACCAGTGTAGACAAGGATCTACAGAATTTGGAAGGCATCTTACGTCAGGTTGAGAACAAGACATCAGAAGCCAGAGAGTTGGTCAAAGCAATACAGATCAGCTACCGCTCTGATGGACCAGCAAAGCCAAGTGAGAATCTAACCACCACTGACTGAGAACTTCATCTGTGAATTTCTTTTGCTGTTATTTCAGTATTTCTGTTTGTTTACGTATTTTTATGTCTCTGATCCCATGTTACAGATGGGATAGAGAGTGCTACCAAGAATTCCAAGAAAATATTGGAAGAAATTATGAAATATGAAACATTGATTTCAACACATGAATCAACAGTTCGGTATGCATTTTTTGTTTCAATTTGCTCTCCAAGACTGAGCTAGTGTTTACTCAATATTCCAAGCTTCAGTAGAAGAAATCTTTTTTTTTTTTCTACTTGTATCTAATTGACATGATGCCTGACCATCTTGAACACAGTGGAGATAGAAGTATTTAGACAATATGAGTTGTATTGGATTGTAATTGCTTTTTAATAATGATGTGGAAAAAAATAATCATGTGGGAGAAAGATGTTTTAGGTGTCTTCAAATGCTTTATGACCGTATTTACCAAAATGTTTCCCCTCACCCCCATTTGTCTTACAACGTAAATTCAAACTGATGGGAATATGGGTGTTGAAAACAAAATTCTTTTTATAAGAATGTCAACAAATGTGTGGTGAAGAATTTGTAAGCAGAGACATAGGAAGGATCTTGGCAGCAAAAGTAAATTATATTGAAGGCAGAGCAGAAAAAGTGTGTTTTAAGAGATAAGTGTAGCAAACATTGTAAAGCTACCTGTTGATCATGGAACCTGTAATTACGTATTCTCCTCCCTTCTCTTGAAAGTAAAATGTCTCTGTTAACAACTTCCCAGGGACTCGTAGACTTTCTGAACATAGGGTCTCAGATACAGTTTTAGTTTCTTCCTCAATTTTTTTCCTAAATTGTTCTCAAAGTAGTATGAGAAATTGAGATAAATGGTGGCTGAGGAAAAGTGGCCCAGGAGGGATTTATCCTCTTTTTGATATCAGAGGGCTATCATTATTATTGTTATTGTGATATTATCAGCATTATGATTTGCATTATTATTGCCCATCATTGAAGTTGAAGGAGACTACAGTGCAGAAATTTTCTAAGGCGCGGTAGAGAAAAAAGTGGTCAAATAGTTTGTCTATCCTGTACCTCAAAGAAAGAGACAACAGTCTATGTACTGTAGATAGTTTTCTATCATTTCTGAATATGTACAAGCAACCCTGTGAGAAACAACAAAAGCAGGATTTTTCACTTCCCCCAGCCTTTTTCTGAAGCTATGTAAATAAAAACATTAAGAAGAAAGGGAAAATGTCTGTTATTTTATTTTGGGTAAGGTAGTGCCCCAGATACTTTTCCTATATAAGTTATAAGATTGAAGTCCATAAACAGATCTTCAGTAAATCCACAAGTGAAAAGGAATAATGCTTCAGCACATGTGAATTTCGGAACAGGGCCTTTCCTTCCCTAAGAATATTGTCCCAAGAATAATCACCATATGGTCTTCCTATTAATCAAGCTCATCACTTGTGTACATCATTATCTGCCACACTTTATGCAAAAGATAAAATTCAGAAAGGCCACTTAACAATGATACTGTTTATTGGCAAGGACCCTGTTATTTTCTTTTCCAAAAAGCTTAGAATTTTAATTCACCACAATTTATTTATTAACATCATTTTACACTTTTTCCAAGAATGGAGTAATTTATCAGGAAATAATTCTTGAGAAAATAAGGTGGTATTTTTAAAAGAATATACAAAATTATTCCTCTAAAAGGAATACTCTGTTATCTTATTATTTTGCTTATAGATTTTTGCAGGAAATATATAATTCAAATAATCAAAAAATCATCAACCTGAAACAGAAAGTGGTCCAACTGGAAGCAAAGTGTCAGGAACCTTGTCAAGATACAGTGAAAATACATGATACAACTGGGAAAGGTAAGTGAAAGTTTTATATTGGGATTAAGTCCATCAAAGCAAATATAAAAAGTAAAGGAGATTGTATGTATTGGAATGTATACAAATACATTGGAAAATGTCTAGCTATTAAATCTAAACAGTCTGCTTAGACTTTTCTTGAGTAGCTGAAAAAAATACTTTGAAAGGAATAATCACGTGAGAAGTAAGAAAATACTTCTCAGGAAATGAATAGTTTACGACATGTTAAAAATTTCATTTTCAAGGCTGGCACAGTCTTACCTGGATTTCAAACCACCACAAAAATTTCTTCATTTTCAGATTGTCAAGATATTGCCAATAAGGGAGCCAGAGAGAGTGGGCTTTACTTTATCAAACCTCTGAAAGCTAAGCAGCCGTTCTTAGTCTACTGTGAAATTGATGGGTCTGGAAATGGATGGACTGTGTTTCAGAAGGTATTTTTTCCCACATCGTGTGTATTTAATAGACACCTAATTGTTCTGCTATATGCCTGATACATTTCCAAGCACCTTGTGAACATTAACTCAATTAACACTCACAACTTCCCTTTGCGGTAGTTTTTGCCTTCTTATCCTTATTTACAGAGGAGGAAACAGGCACAAAAGGCTGAGTATCAATAATTTGCCCAAAGTCACATAACTAATAAGTAACAGAGTAAGGATATAGTCTGGTTTCAGTCTGTGCTGTGACTCTCTATTATGCTGGCCCTGCTGTTGTAGATCCATGATGGCACTTAATCACAATATCATAGTGACAAAGAACTCAAAGAGACCTCTCTTGACAGGTACATCAAGACCTAGGGCTGCCCATCACAAGAAGATGATGTCGCCCAGAGGATACAGTTAGGCTGTTCCAAGACCAGGACCCTCTATTGCCTTTGCCAGCTCCAGGCACCCACTGCAAATCCTCTTGCATTGTTTACCTTTGACCACTGTTACAACTAATCCTGCAGGGGGCACTCAGAGCCAGTGAGTGATGGGAGCTCTGGCTGGTAGACAAAGATTGAGCAATAGGTTGACCTTTCTACCATCAGTATAAGAATCAGCAACATCAAGCTGGTGTTCTGGAGTCTTCTAGGAGTCTTTTTAAAACTACTAGTTTTATAACTACTAGTAGTTATAGTAGTTAAAACTACTATTAGTAGTTTTAAAACTACTAATAGTAGTTTTAAAACTACTAGTTTATAATTTATCATGTGCCAGTCACTCTTTTAAGTACTTTTACATTCTCTGGTGTAATCCCTGCAACAACCCTAAGAAGTAAGCATCATTATTCCTACTTGATAGGTGAGAAAACTGAAGCAGCTAGCCCAAGGTCACTTAGTAAATGATGAAATCATACCCTCCATATTTTGAACAAAATGTTTATATTTTTTTTTATGTGCACTGATAATCCACTCTCTCCTTTTGCCCGTGCAATTGTGTAATTAGAGGCTTGATGGCAGTGTGGATTTCAAGAAAAACTGGATTCAATATAGAGAAGGGTTTGGACATCTGTCTCCTACTGGAAACACAGAATTTTGGCTGGGAAATGAGAAGATTCATTTGATAAGCACACAGTCTACCATCCCATATGTATTAAGAGTGCAGTTGGAGGACTGGAATGGCAGAACCAGGTACTATTAGAAAGAACTTTTAACTTTTTGCCGTAGAGACAGTCTGGAGTATGCAATTTCCAGCTCTCAACAGAAAAGTGGGAAGACAGTCTGACAGATGCGAAGAGCACATCCAACTATGTTCCCCAGAAGTCAGTTTGGTTCTTGGGCAGTCCAAGTTGCTAGGTCCTATTTAGGCAAGATCTAAGTGTTCTGGTACAATCCACTTACCCTGGAACCATACAAAATTATAGCTAGTATTTCCTGAGCATTTAATATGTACCATAAACTTAACATGAAATTATAATTTAATCTAATCCAAATAACTGTTTCATGAGGCAGGAACTACTATTAATCCCATTTTACAGACTAACATTTCCACAGTCGCATCGTTGGTATACGGTAAAGGTTGGATTTAAACTCAGGTAGTTTAACTCTACAACCCATCCTCTTAGTGATTATCCTTGTTGAAGAGTGAATCTAGCTTCTTCAGATTTCCCAGTGCTTTAATGACCATTCAGTCAATCAAATCCAGCAGCTACTTTAAAATGAAACAAGCTGGCTTCTTTGGTGAGCTAGAGCTGTCTGGGCACTTTGAGTGTTGTATGCCTAATTAAAATTCAAAACAATATCCAACCTTCTTGTTACATCTATGGCATGATGAAATATAGTCTATGCCCAAATACGTATTTTTACTTTTTTAAGTTTTTAACCAGAAAGTATAATACCATAGTCAGTAGACCTCCTATGAGAACATCTTCTATATCCCAAGTCCTAGAGATCAGGGAAGCTAACTGTTTTCTGGAAATCTCTGTTCATGCACCAAAGCCCATTCTTCCCTGAACTCCATAGAATTCTGGCCTTCATTAACAACTTTTTTCCAGGGGAGAATCTCTCTCTGATCCTATAGCTCATGTTTTGTGGGCCATACAAGGAACTTCTTTTATCTGATGCTTGAGGAAACCCTCCTTCTTGTCACTGCCACACTGCCTTGGGAAAGAAAAACCTCTTTAGGACTTCATACTTTAGATAGTATGAATGGCTAATGGAAACTGTAGCTCCTTCAAGTTTGTTGCACTGTTTATCACTCACTGTCAGGTAATTAATGTGGTTTATGAGAACTGTGGATACATGCTACATACTGAGATAAAAGTGGAAAATGTGAAATTAGTCAGGCTCATCCACATATCTGGGTTGGATATTAGGATCCTATAGGCAAAAAGCATTCAGATGGCTGAAATTTTTAGTCTTCCTGGGACTAGAAGCCTTCCTTGAAGGCTTCTAGACCCATCCTGAGTGGTGCTGGTTCCCACATCCATTTTCCCTTGCCAGATTTGCAGAAAATTTTATTCAGTGAGCACATTTCAGATTAAGAAGCAAAGTTAAAAATTCCAAACAATTATCCTATGAAAGAGAGAACTTCTGAGATGCCTTCTGAGGCTCAGGGTCTAAGGTCTCTATTCCTTTCTTTGTAGTACTGCAGATTATGCTACGTTCAGGGTGACAGGTGAAAGCGACAAATACCGCATGACATATGCCTACTTCATTGGTGGAGATGCTGGAGATGCGTTTGATGGCTACGATTTTGGCGAGGATACTAGTGACAAGTTTTTCACATCCCACAATGGCATGCAGTTCAGTACCTGGGACAATGACAATGATAAGTTTGAAGGCAACTGTGCTGAACAGGATGGATCTGGTTGGTGGATGAACAAATGTCATGCTGGCCACCTCAATGGAATTTATTACCAAGGTATGGCTTTCTTCCTTAGATGCATTAATTTGTGCATAGTCTATATTTTTATAAATGGTAATAAATAAATATAAGGAAATGAATAAAGATATTGAGAGCTTATTATATAGTTCTTTATTTTAAACCAGAATTGAATACTGCTAGCTTATATCTGAAATTGGTCCTTCTACAAGAAATCCAACTGCTGTAAACTATGCAGTGGTATTCATCGTGCCTCTATCAGAGTTGATACTTTGGGTTATGGTGTCTCCTCTAGGCTTACCATATATATGATCTGGATGGACTAACATTACCATGTTTATGCTTGTTAACACAGTAGCTTGGTTCAGCTTCCCATGAGCTATGTGTCAGATAGATCCAGTAAGCAGTGAGTAGGTGTCTGGAGGAATTAAGCAAAGAGCAGGGATGTATTGGTGAGAGCAGACATCCATGAAAGCTTAAGAGGAGATAAGTCCAGCCTGAGGAGTGTAGACACTTATTTTAGGACAAGGGGAGGGCAAGCTATAGTTTGCTCTAAGACTGGAGTAGTTCTGAGCACTGGTTTTACTTACTGACAAACTATTGTAACTACCCAACAAGTATGCATGGGGAAACCCTCATCCATTAAAATGAGAAATCTTCCCTCCTTAGGGCACTGTCCTAGCCAAGAGGTGACTTGGAATCCTCTTAAAAACTACTTAAACTTACCTTTTGATTTTCACAATGTTTTTTTTTTTTGAAACCTAACTTAGCTTTGCACCAACAAACCATGTAATTAGAAGAAGCTCTCAGGGAAGGTGCCTGATCCATATGATCCAGAGTAGCCGTGTTGATAGCTTGTGGTACCCTCCAGTACTAGACTCCGACAATCCCTTAAAAAATCACATGAGATCTAGTGTCCAGGAACGAGGTGAAGGCAATTCAGCCTAGCCTCCACTTTATAATGGAGATGTAAAATAACATTCCAGAGCTGCTTTCTAGAGCTCCTTGTATTTTCCAGTAAAATTGTGTTTTTCAGATGACCTGAGATCATCTGATGAGGAATTATGACCTGTTTTCAGAAAGGTGGTCCATAATAGCTGAATCCAGGATGGCTGAACTTAGGGAGAGAGACCAATTGGGGAAATTTGGGGTTCTAAGCCTGCTAACAGTGAATACATTTAAAGTACGGGTGTGACCAGAAAGCACAACACAGCTGTAAGAGTTTGTTTAATAATAAGTTTATGTCAATTGTAAATGGAGAATTTAGGAGTCTTTGAGGATATTTTCGGTTAGTAGATAACACTATAAAATCTGATGTAAATGACAGTGGACTTCATAATAGACAGTTCTTTATAGACTTTCTGAGGGGAAGAGATTCAAGAGCAGTGATGTGTGCATCCACAATTTGTTTTAGGTGGCACTTACTCAAAAACATCTACTCCTAATGGTTATGATAATGGCATTATTTGGGCCACTTGGAAATCCCGGTGGTATTCAATGAAGAAAACCACCATGAAATTAATCCCATATAACAGAATCGCCATTGGAGAAGGACAGCAGCACCACCTTGGGGGAGCCAAACAGGTCAGACCATAACACCATGTTGAAATAGAATATGACTAAGTCATTTTACCCTGAGGATTAGCTGTTCATTTCTATTAACCCAGAAAGTTTCAGAAACATTTATGAAATTTTCTTCCCATTTTTTCTTACTGTATTTATTAATTTTAAGTCTTTTATTAAGAATAGTTAGTCTTGAATGGCAATTAAAACTCACTTTGGACTGTATTCCCAAATTACTGAATGCAGAATTATTTAAAATTTGTTTATTTAATGAGATAATAATATTTTAGCTTATTTCCTCAATATGTAATAAAATCATTGTGATAGTTTGCATTTTAGTGATCACACGTCATTGTGTCTTGGTGATTTTTAAAATTATTTCTTAAATATTTTAGTATATACTAATATAATAGGAGCAAACTCTAGCATTTCAAATGACTAAGTATTTTTTCCATATTTATTATCCCTAAATCATTCATATTTAATTATTCTTTTTAAATGGAGATAATTATATCTTTTTAATATATTTTTCGTTTTGGTCATAGGCTGGAGATGTATAAAAGACCATTTCAAAAGTGATTTACTTATGAAATGACTCTATCTAAAAAGAAAAATATAATATTTCTCCTATGGGACAATGGACTTGCAAAGCCTCACTTCATTTTAAGAGTAAAAAGAACCCATGTTGAAAACTCCACTAACAGTTTTATGCTGGTTGTAATTTACCTACACACCATTTCAATAAACATTTTGTTTCCTAAGACTAGATACATGGTACATTTTATTGACCATTAAAAGCCATCACTTTCCTTCAATTTAATAATTACAGTTGGACAATCATCGGTAGTTCTCAGTGTTCACTTTATGCTAAACATTGTACCTGACTCTTGGGAAGTTACGAAGGAAATAGAAATCGTGGCTTTTGCCCTCCAGGGGTTATAAGACAAATACAGAAAAATACAGTAACCCAAAATGACAAAATTTGATATAAAAACATAAACACATGTCATAATCACATAACTCAGGTTCATAGTACCCCAGTACAGCTGGAGACATAAGGCTGTTTGGGGATTCTCCCAGTAAATCCTTTTAGCTCCGGGCTCCTATGGCCATATGTGGGCACTTGGAGAGGATTACAACTCAGAACAAGGAGCTCCAGGGAACAGTCTGCTCAGCCCCTCACTACTAAACAAGTTGAGCAGAATGAAACCATTATTGCAGTAGCCAGAGATCAGGAATAGCTAACTTTCTGTAAGGAATAGCTGCATTTACATTAGTTGGCATAAGGTTGAACATGAAAAGTAATTGACTAATTTTATGGGGTCATGGGGGGAGGTCTGGTTGTTCTGAAGTCCTGGGCATTGGCTTTGGATTCTCTTCCTTTTCACTGTTTCTTTCCTAATTCTTTTGCTTCCTTGTTCTCATAAGTCCTGATTTTAAAAGCATCCTATTGAGGAGATAAAAACCAGTTAAGTAAACTTCTAGTTATACAGCCAAATACTTGTGACGCTTTGGGAAAATAGGAACATTGATTCATTGTCTGTAGCACTCATTCATTCATGTATGCATGAGGCATTCATTCAACTAACATTTATTGACTTCCTTCATTGTACTAGCCCCTGTGCTTGGTATATAGCACATAGTAGCATCCTCCTTTCTCCCAGTACTCTTCTATTCCATCCAGTTCTCAAGTTCCAAAAAAGCAGCAATGTCTTCCTTATTCCTCCCTCCCCATATCCTCAAGCCTGTCAAATCCACCTCCTAAATATTTATTATATTCATTTCCTTCTCTATGTCAACTGCCACTGTTCTAGTTGGGATATATATCTCTTGCCAGGATAATGGTAAATGCCTCCTTCCTGTTTTCCATCTTGCTTCCAGCCTTACATGTTCCCACCTCATCATGCTCCAAACTGCTTCTAAATTCAGAATGCATATAGTCTACCCTTTGAGAATCTATAAAATCCTTTGGGTAAGCAATTTGGTCATAGACAGGACGAGTTATGTAAATATTCATAAGTTTAAATGCAATAATATCACTCTAGTGATTTATCCCAAGAAAATTATTTTTGAAAAAGAAAAAAGCTCTTTATAGACATATAGATAATATTTAAATATTAAATAAATATTTAATTACAGTGGGAAATTTAGAAAATATTTAACAGTGGAAAAATGGACAAGCGAGGTGGTTTATTAGTACAATGGAAGAGAATGCAATGATTACATAAGTATAATATCTCTGTATGAGCATAGAAACATTTACTAAATAATATGTGAAATTTTAAGATGAAAAACAATTCTACAATAAGTATGTAAAAGTATATATGCGTATACTTTTGAACAAAATGTAATCTTGACATACATGCATTATTTGTATATATTGGTTCTCCCCAATCGATTTATTAAATTTAATAAAAATACTAAACAAAATAAATATAAACAAGTCCAAAAATTATAACATTCTTTCATAAACATTTTGGAGGCCCTTTTTTTGTGAGTGTCCAGAGTACATATATGGTCTGCATGTTGGGTAATTCAGGATTGATTAGTGGGAAGGGGCTTCTAACTTACTCCTTCTATACCTCTGTATTGTTTGATTTGTTATAATGAGTATGTTGTTAGTTTTGTAGTTAATTTAAAACTCAATTAGGTAGAGATGAAAAGGTGAATTTCAAATTTTTACTTGTTTAGTTATTAATATTCAATGGTGAACATTGAAGGGTTATAGCTTAAGAAATGAAGCAAGATATATACTTCCACACTCAATTGGATCGTGTCTCCACAAATAAAATAGAAATGAAAGGATTATCTTGACAAATCAACTTTTAAAAATTTACTTTTAAGTGAAACAAAGAGTTTGGAGCCTCCTACCAACAGATTACTTTTCTGCACAGCTCAAATCACAGATAACTATTACCCAACCCTTCCCTTCACTTTCCAGGCACACAAAATTCAGGTCACTGCAAAATAAGGTGGCTAAGTACAAAACAGATGTGCATGGTCACACACTTTGACATACCCACAGAGGGAAGTTCCCAAAAAGGAGGGTACTGGTACAGATACCAGTACCAATACTATGACTTCAGGTCATGAACTACAGGGCAGAGTTCTTTAATCAGCAGGCAGGAACAGTCATTTATTGGACAATATCAAGATTTTTAAATATACCTCTGAAGTGCTATAGCTTTTTTTCAATTCTTTGTTATGTTTAGTAGTTTGGCTTTAAAGATCATGTTTCACATTTGTGGGTAGGCTGAAAGTGTAAGTATAGACAGCATATTTGAGAACTTACACGGTCTAAAATTCTGAACTCTGAACAGTATAAACTAAGCCAAGTTATACATAGTAGGTATCTTTGTAGATATAAATTCAGGTGATCGGAGTGAAAAACAAAATACACATTTAACCCTGGGGAAAATTAATCTACTGATGATTTCTTATCAGTTTGATGTAGCTCAAAAAGAATGGGGGAAAAAAAGAATTAAAGATAGTAAGATGAATTAAAGTAGATGGAAAATACTAAGTTGATGATAAAGAGACCAAGAGTGTGGGAAAGATCGTTTCATATACCTTTCCCGTGTGTGTGTGTGTGTGTGTGTGTGTGTGTGTGTGTGTGTGTGTGTGTGTGTCTCAGAGACAGAAGTTAAATTAGTCATACTTCTGGCACACCATTCACATTCATATGTGCTGGGCCACTCTGATTCTTCCCTTTAATCCCTTAATAATCAACCATTGTAATAGATTTTATGCATGTTTATTTGTACATATTCTTATAAATCATAGGTTGTTTGTGCTATGTATTTTTAAATTATATAAATGGCATTGTGCTATACATCAATATTTCTCAGAATGCTGATCCACAAATTTTTTGTTAGCCAGCATTATAAGTAAAAAAATTGAGAATTAGCATGTAGAAACATTTTTCCTGTATTATGTATGGGATGCTTGTATTTATTCAAATGTAATTATATGTCTTTGGAATCTAATAATAAAATAATTGGCCTATATTTTGTATATTTTTGCTTTTATTTTACTAGAAATTATTTTTATTGCATTTTATAAGCTAATAGGTCTGTGACTGATTAGAAATTTAATAAAATTGGTCGTTTAGAACAAAAACTTTGAGAAACACTATTAAGGTCTTCATTGTATTTATTACTTTTTCCACGCAGCACCGTAAGATCTACCCACAATCTGACTATTTTGTAACTTCCTGTAATCTCCTTTTGAACTGAAGACTTAAAAGTGAATATTATTTGGTTCCAAAGCTTGTGCTTTTTTTTTTTTTTTTTTGCGGTACGCGGGCCTCTCCCGTTGCGGAGCACAGGCTCTGGACGCGCAGGCTCAGCGGCCATGGCTCACGGGACCAGCCGCTCCGCGGCACGTGGGTTCTTCCAGGATCGGGGCACGAACCCGTGTCCCCTGCATCGGCAGGCGGACTCTCAACCACTGCGCCACCAGGGAAGCCCAAGCTTGTGCTTTTTAAAACTGTATTTTTAATTAACATCTAAGTTCATTTCATTATGGTCAAAGAACATAATTTTGGTGATACTGATTCTTGAGAGACAGTTCAAAAATTACTTTGGGACATAGGAATTATCAGAGAATTAATTGGCCCCATAAAAGTGTACATAAATCATACCCACTCTCCAATAATGATTTGCATCCAATAAGAGTATTAATATTTTTTTTTTTCCTTTAAGAAGGAACAGGAACTAAAGATAGATAGTGATTGGCCTTGTAAACATGAGCTTTGGCCCAAATGGCCTTGTAACCATGGCCCGTTATGAGCATCAATAATAGTTTTGACCACTGACTTGTAGAACACACATTTGTAGCGGGTTTGAAAGCCTTTTGGGAAGGCTGGCTGGTGAAATTTCAAGCTCTTGTTCATCTCAGTTTCATTGGGAAATATTTGAAATTCCGAATGGATAAATTCAGATCATGACATTTAATCAGGTCTTCAACTGGCTCAAAACTGTCTTTTCCAAATCCCAAATCCAGTATTCTTGACCCTCTCTCCCATTTCTCAGATCTTCACCCAGGTTTGCTTCTGCTGGTAACTTAAAAGCATGAAGTAACCTGAGGTAGATGGGAATCCTTCCTAAATAAATCTGAATGTTGACTCTCCCTAAATAGAGTAGGGCAGATTCCATTCTGTGATGAAAGTGGCCTCTTTCGAACCCTCAGGGACAAATATGTAAAGTTGACTTTTAGAAAAAAAATTATCTAATATTTAAGAGACCTTGGACTGGAAATGTTTTCCTTCCTAAATCGCTCTTTTTATATCACAAAGATATGGGAAGGGTCAAATGAGATCACATATGAAATCGTTCCAGAGACAAAAACAAAACTGAATTGTATTTTGCTGTTAAGATTGGTATTGCTGCATGAGATTTGAGTCTAATGTCAGTTAAGTTTGGAAACATAATTTTAAAACTTTAATTTTTTGCTTTTATAATTAATTTTTTTTTTTTTTTTTTTTTTTTTTTTTTTGCGCTACGTGGGCCTCTCACTGTTGTGGCCTCTCCCGCTGCGGAGCACAGGCTCCGGACGCGCAGGCTCAGCGGCCATGGCTCATGGGCCTAGCCGCTCCACAGGCAAGAACCCGTGTCCCCTGAATCGGCAGGCAGACTCCCAACCACTGCGCCACCAGGGAAGACCCTATTTTAATAAATTTTAAATTTCAGAATACTTTTTAATTTGCAGAAAAGAAGATACAGAGATTTCCCTACCCCTGTCACCCAGTTTCTCTAATGTTAACATCTGACATTACCATGGCTCATTTGTCAAAACATAAGAAACCAACCCTAGTAGTCACTCTTTTCTAACTTCCATGCTTTATTCAGATTTCATCAGTTTTTACACTAATGTCCTTTTTCTGTTTCAGGATCCCATCCAGGATACATTACATTTAGTTGTCATATCTCCTTAGTTAGCTTTGTTAACAATTTCTTAGTCTTTCTCTGTTGTTTGTGAACTTGACTGTTTAGAGTATATTCTGGTGGACTGGTCAAGTATGTGTAAAATGTCCCTCAATTTGGATTTCTGTTCTGTTATGCTCAATAATTTTTTTTAACATCTTTTTGGAGTATAATTGCTTTACAATGGTGTTAGTTTCTGCTTTATAACAAAGTGAATCTATTATACATATACATATGTTCCCATATCTAATCCCTCTTGCGTCTCCCTCCTTTCCACCCTCCCCATTCCACCCATCCAGGTGATCACAAAGCACTGAGCTGATCTCCCTGTGCTATGCGGCTGTTTCCCACTAGCTATCTATTTTACGTTTGGTAGTGTACATATGTCCATGCCACTCTCTCACTTTATCAAAGCTTACCCTTCCCCCTCCCCATATCCTCAAGTCCATTCTCTAGGAGGTCTGTGTATTTATTCCTGTCCTGCCCCCAGGCCCTTCACGACACTTCTTTTTTTCTTAGATTCCATATATATGTGTTAGCGTACGGTATTTGTCTTTCTCTTTCTGACTTACTTCACTCTGTATGACAGACTCTAGGTCCATCCACCTCATTACAAATATCTACATTTCGTTTCTTTTTATGGCTGAGTAATATTCCATTGTATATATGTGCCACATCTTCTTTATCCATTCATCCAATGATGGACACTTAGGTTGTTTCCATGTCCTGGCTATTGTAAATAGAGCTGCAATGAACATTTTGGTACATGACTATTTTTGAATTATGGTTTTCTCAGGGTATATGCCCAGTAGTGGGATTGCTGGGTCATATGGTAGTTCTATTTGTAGTTTTTTAAGGAACCTCCATACTATTCTCCATAGTGGCTGTAACAATTCACATTCCCACCAGCAGTGCAAGAGTTTTCCCTTTTCTCCACAGCCTCTCCAGCATTTACTGTTTCTAGTTTTTTTGATGATGGCCATTCTGACCGGTGTGAGATGATATCTCATTGTAGTTTTGATGTGCATTTCTCTAATGATTAATGATGTTGAGCATTCTTTCATGTGTTTGTTGGCAGTCTGTATATCTTCTTTGGAGAAATATATTTTTAGGTCTTCTGCCCATTTTTGGATTGGGTTGTTTGTTTTTTTGTTATTGAGCTGCATGAGCTGCTTGTAAATTCTGGAGATTACTCCTTTGTCAGTTGCTTCATTTGAAAATATTTTCTCCCATTCTGAGGGTTGTCTTTTGGTCCTGCTTATGGTTTCCTTTGCTGTGCAAAAGCTTTGAAGTTTCATTAGGTCCCATTTGTTTATTTTTGTTTTTATTTCCATTTCTCTAGGAGGTGGGTCAAAAAGAATCTTGCTGCGATTTATGTCATAGAGTGTTCTGCCTATGTTGTCGTCTAAGAGTTTGATAGTTTCTGGCCTTACATTTAAGTCTTTAATCCATTTTGAGCTTATTTTTGTGCATGGTTTCAGGGAGTGTTCTAGTCTCATACTTTTACACGTACCTGTCCAGTTTTCCCAGCACCACTTGTTGAAGAGGCTGTCCTTTCTCCACTGTACATTCCTGCCTCCTTTATCAAAGATAAGGTGACCATATGTGTGTGGGTTTATCTCTGGGCTTTCTATTCTGTTCCATTGATCTATATTTCTGTTTTGTGCCAATACCATACTGTCTTGATTACTGTAGCTTTGTAGTACAGTCTGAAGTCAGGGAGTCTGATTCCTCCAGCTCCGTTTTTTGTTCTCAAGATTGCTTTGGCTATTCGGGGTCTTTTGTGTTTCCATACAAATAGTGAAATTTTTTGTTCTAGTTCTGTGAAAAATGCCAGTGGTAGTTTGATAGGGATTGCATTGAATCTGTAGATTGCTTTGGGTAGTAGAGTCATTTTCACAATATTGATTCTTCCAATCCAAGAACATGGTATATCTCTCCATCTATTAGTATCATCTTTAATTTCTTTCATCAGTGTCTTACAATTCTTTGCATACAGGTCTTTTGTTTCCTTAGGTAGGTTTATTCCTAGATATTTTATTCTTTTTGTTGCAATGGTAAATGGGAGTGTTTTCTTGATTTCACTTTCAGATTTTTCATCATTAGTGTATAAGAATGCAAGAGATTTCTGTGCGTTAATTTTGTATCCTGCTACTTTACCAAATTCATTGATTAGCTCTAGCAGTTTTCTGGTAGCATCTTTAGGATTCTCTATGTATAGTATCATGTCATCTGCAAACAGTGACAGCTTTACTTCTCCTTTTCCGATTTGGATTCCTTTCATTTCCTTTTCTTCTCTGATTGCTGTGGCTAAAACTTCCAAGACTATGTTGAATAAGAGTGGTGAGAGTGGGCAACCTTGTCTTGTTCCTGATCTTAGTGGAAATGCTTTCAGTTTTTCACCATTGAGGACGATGTTGGCTGTGGGTTTGTCATATATGGCCTTTATTATGTTGAG
>RJWK010041172.1:0-19669 GCA_004363435.1 Platanista minor
CTTTATGTGCTTCAACTTGTAGACCACCAGTAAAAACAATTAATAAGGAAATAGAGATGAAAGTTCAGTCCTGAAAACTTTAAAGTCTTCTTGCAGTAAAAAAAAAAAAATCCATTTCCCAAAATTTGGTTTATTCAGTTTCTGGAACATGTCTAAAGTCAGAAGTGAATTGCTTCTAGTTCTGTGACTAGCTGGCTCAACATTCCTTTGTCTTTTTTTTTTTTTTTCTTTATACAGCAGGTTCTTATTAGTCATCAATTTTATACACATCAGTGTATACATGTCAATCCCAATCTCCCAATTCATCACACCACCACCACCACCCCGCCTCCACTTTCCCCTCTTGGTGTCCATACGTTTGTTCTCTACATCTGTGTCTCAACTTCTGCCCTGCAAACCGGTTCATCTGTACCATTTTTCTAGGTTCCACATACATGCATTAATATACGATATTTGTTTTTCTCTTTCTGACTGACTTCACTCTGTACGACAGTCTCTAGATCCATCCACATCTCAACAAATGACTCAATTTCATTCTTTTTATGGCTGAGTAATATTCCATTGTATATATGTACCACATCTTCTTTATCCATTCATCTGTCAATGGACATTTAGGTTGCTTCCATGTCCTGGCTATTGTAAATAGTGCTGCAATGAACATTGGGGTGCATGTGTCTTTTTGAATTATGGTTTTCTCTGAGTATATGCCCAGTAGTGGGATTGCTGGATCATATGGTAATTCTATTTTTAGTTTTTTAAGGAACCTCCATACTGTTCTCCATAGTGGGTGTATCAATTTACATTCCCACCAACAGTGCAAGAGAGTTCCCTTTTCTCCACACCCTCTCCAGCATTAGTTGTTTGTAGATTTTCTGATGATGCCCATTCTAACTGGTGTGAGGTGATACCTCATTGTAGTTTTGTTTTTTGTTTTTTGTTTGTTTTTAATATTTATTTATTTATTATTGGCTGTGTTGGGTCTTCGTTTCTGTGCAAGGGCTTTCTCTAGTTGCGACGAGCGGGGGCCATTCTTCATCATGGTGTCCGGACCTCTCTTGTTGCAGAGCACAAGCTCCAGACATGCAGGCTCAGTAGTTGTGGCTCATGGGCCTAGTTGCTCCACGGCATGTGGAATCCCCCCAGACCAGGGCTCGAACCCGTTTCCCCTGCATTGGCAGGCAGATTCTCAACCACTGAGCCAGCAGGGAAGCCCCTCATTGTAGTTTTGATTTGCGTTTCTCTAATAATTAGTGATGTTGAGCAGCTTTTCATGTGTTTCTTGGCCATCTGTATGTCTTCTTTGGAGAAATGTCTACTTCGGTCTTCTGCCCATTTTTGGACTGGGTTGTTTTTGTTTTTGTTTTTGTTTTTGCGTTACGCGGGCCTCTCACTGTTGTGGACTCTCCCGTTGCGCAGCGCAGGCTCCGGACGCGCAGGCTCAGCAGCCATGGCTCACGGACCCAGCCGCTCCGCGGCATGTGGGATCCTCCTGGACCGGGGCACGAACCCGTGTCCCCTGAATCGGCAGGCAGACTCTCAACCACTGCGCCACCATCGAAGCCCTGGTTGTTTGTTTTTTTAATATTGAGCTGCATGAGCTGTTTATATATATTTTGGAGATTAATCCTTTGTCCGTTGATTCATTTGCAAATATTTTCTCCCATTCTGAGGGCTGTCTTTTCATCTTGTTTATGGTTTCCTTTGCTGTGCAAAAGCTTTGAAGTTTCATTAGGTCCCATTTGTTTATTTTTGTTTTTATTTCCATTACTCTAGGAGGTGGATCAAAAAAGATCTTGAGGTTCAACATTCCTTTGTCTTATACACATGGACGTAATCCCAGTGCCAATCTCCCTCACTTTCAAAGATCATTCCCTTGGTATATATTGGAAAAGTGAAGGTTAAGACTTTGTCCCTTCTGCATTGTCTAACTGGCAGACCTACTCAGGGTTGTACACACAGCTCCAGGTCTCCAGCTCTATTTAGGACCACCGTGAACTTCACTCCTGGCCTCCACCTGCAAGTCCTGGACGTAACCTCCGTACGATGCAGCTCCCATTCACAGTGCCAGCAGCAGAGCCAGTGATCCACTGCTCAGAACTTAATCATTAGGGACACACCAAACTGCAAGGGAGGCTGCGAAATAGTCTTTAATGGGGGTGGATGCAGGGACATCTGCCTAGTTAGAATTCAAGGACTCTATCACTAAAAGAAATGTTTCTGCCACAACACTATTTGTAGAAAAAATGTTTTGAACAGAAGGAAGGTAATCAGGCTTAGAGAAGGGAAATTTAGAAAGTTACAAAATTAGTAATCTCATCTCAGCATTATCAAGAATAAAACTTACCCTGTCAGGGTGATGTTTTTCACTGCCAGACAGATAGCTCTCTCTTGTGAAGACGGACATAGCAGGCTATCAAAGCCTAAACTTTCAAGCCATATAGCTAATTCCCTTTGTTCTGATTCCATGCTCACTGAGAAATCTTCTTTCGCCCAGAGGGAGAGTATGTGCTCAACAGGCCAAGGCAAACATCGGTTTACCTGATGATTCTATTTCTCAACAGGTAAATATATTAGTCTCTTAGACTGGGTTTGAGCTTGTCAAACTAAGGGCTGGACCCTGGACCAAGACAATTTTACCAAGAAAAATTCTACGTTATGAGCCTTCTCAGCAACCAGTGTTCCCCTAGTGACACCTCTCTGCATTACCAAGTGTAATGGTCAGGTATTGCTGCAACAGTACTGAATAACAAAGTGATCTAAAACATTTATTATTGCTCACATATCTGTAGGTCAATGGAGGATTTGGCTGATCTCAGTTTGGCCAGATAGCTCCGCTTCAGGCTGCATGGGCAGGTCTGCTTCTCGCTACATGTCTGTTGATTGACAGAGGCAGCTCTGCCCCACATATATTCTTCAGGATATACCTGGACCAGTGGGATATCTGAGCTATGTTCCTCTCAGAGAGTGGCAGAGAAGCAAGAGAACAACAAAAACACATGAGGCCATTACCAGTCTAGGCTCAGAAACTTCTGGCTCATTCTGTTGGCCAAACAAGTCACACGGTCAAACACAAGGACAAAGGATGGGGAAATATACCCTGCCCCTTTAGTAAGAAGAACTTCAAAGTCACACAGTAAAGGGTGTGCCTACAGGGTGGGGTGAAGAATTGGGGTCACTGTTGTAATCTGCATTAGGTTAACTGCATAGCTTAACAAAGTCTATCTGGTCCAAGGGCCAGGGTATCAGAGGGAGAACTCAGGGCACAATTTAATTATTTGGGCCAAGGTAACAGCTTCTCTAAGTTATAGCAGATGTTATAATTTTGGAAATAAATCCTTTGCAATTTACATTAAGTGCTCAGCTATCTGCACACTTACATATCTAGTTGCCTTATCAAACCTTCACAAGTTAAGGTAACTTTTATTGTTGCCAAGAGTTAATTGATTTAGGCATAGAAACTTGCTGTAATCCACACAGACATTAAGTGAAGAAAAGCAGGACTGGAAACAGAATATCTGATGCCAACTCAAGTGCTTCTATTCACCATATCAACTCTCTCTTTGGTTGTTTTGATAATCAGGAATTTCCAAAAAGAATGTATTTTGGATGTGAAATGTTCTAATTCAGACATAGACAGGCTGTAAATGAACTTGTCATAAACATCAGCCCTCTTCCTGCCAATGCTGCTGCTTTCTTCAGTAGCAGAGATTCCCAGTATTACCAGCTGATACTGAAACAGATCCCTCAGCCTGTGATCAATCAGGCCTGTTTGTCTAAAATTGCAATGGCTCAATCTGAGACCAAAACTCAGAAGTCAGTGGCCCAGATGGGGCTTCTGCCATGCTTCACAAGAGCATGGTACAGGGGAAAAGGCAAATCAGACCCACCTTCCAGCACTTAGTACTTTAGTTTTGGGACAGGAGGCTCACTTTATTTATTTATTTTTTTTTTTGCGGTACGCGGGCCTCTCACTGTTGTGGCCTCTCCCGTTGCGGAGCACAGGCTCCGGACGCGCAGGCTCAGTGGCCATGGCTCACGGGCCCAGCCGCTCCGCGGCATGTGGGATCTTCCCGGATCGGGGTACGAGCCCGCCTCCCCTGCATCGGCAGGCGGATTCCCAACCACTGCGCCACCAGGGAAGCCCTCACTTTATTATATGAAAACATTTTGTTTACAACAAGAAGTAAATGTAAAACACGACTATTGTGGGAGTTTAGAAAAAGGAGCACACATTGAGGGCTGGGTTGGTGAGGAAAGCTTTTCCAAAGGAATGAGGTCACTCTTTCCTGGGGGAAAAGTGAGGGGGTCATCTCCTTTCTACCACAAGGCTGAACAATCACCTACACCCATGTGCCCTGCAAAAAGTACTATTATTTCCTTGCTGGGCTCAAGGACACCCTTTTGCTTCTGGGAAGCCCAGAACTCCAACTTAGCCTCCTCTGGACGCTATCCACACTGTCCCAAAATTTGCCTGGCCAGTGGTCACCCTGCCTACTTGAGCATCTGTTCTCTTCATCCGCCATTCCTTTCTCAGGTGTAGCCCTGAGTGCCTGGACAGCGGCCTACCGAGCCCTGGCAGGTCTCAGTGTTTGCCTCTCCCAACTGCGGGTCCTAGGACTCTGGGAAATTGGCTGTGCCCCTGAGGAGTGGGGGCAAGATGCGGTCCTGTTTTTAGCCACAGTTTGGTCTTCATCGGATTTCGGAGAAGCCAGTCTTGGATTTCCTCGTCCCAGCGCCCTGGGCAAACGCAGGATTTCCCTGGGAAGCTCGAACTGGGGTGGGGACCTGGCTCCCCTCCTCTGCTCGCTCCCTTCGGGCGGGCGGAGTGTCTGGCGCGGAGCGCGCTGGAGGAGGCCCTGGCGGGGGCGGCCCAGCCGGCGGGGCTGCCCTCCCCGCAGTGACGTCCCAGAGGGCGGAGGGGCGACCGACTGGCTCCGCGCCCTCCCCGCCTCCTCCGGGCGCCGGGTCCGTCGGTCCTCTGGAGATGCTGCTGCCGCCAGCCGTTGAAGTTGCGGAGCACGCCGCTGCCGGTCTTCCCGCTCCACCGCCATAGCGCCCCGGCGTCCGAAGGCGCACCCGAGCCGGGCCATGCAGCCGGGAGCGGCGCTGCAGGCCGTGCTGCAGGCCGTGCTGCTGGCGGGGCTCCGGAGCGCGACGGGTCGCCTGCTAAGCGGTGAGTGCGCGCGCGCTGGGGCGGGGGCTGGTTCCCGGGCGCTGGGCTGCGGCACCCACTGCACCCCACCTAAGGCTGACCATCCTCAGGGGCACGGTGACTCTTCTCTGGCCCTCCCCGAAGTGGGTGGAGGGGTGGCGCCCCCGCCCCACCAGTGGACTTAGCCCTGCGGCGCCCCCTACTTCTAGAGGAGCAATCGCCCGGCTGCTGAGCCTAGCGCTGGTTCCCTGCGTGTCCTGGACCGCTCGAAGTCCGTTCCCCGCTCAGGGCTGCCAGAATATCGAGAGACGTAGGCTAGATGGGGCAGTGAGCAAACTGCTCCAGTAGGCGCCCCTCGGTCCGCTCCACTGAGAGCGGCGCAGTAGTCCCCGGGACCCCCACGCAGGGCTTGTCCTGCCCACCAAGGAGGTCTCCTGTCCCGGGAGACGGTGCGTACAGTAGGGATTTTGGGTCGGCTGTGCCGTGGGAACCCCAGCCCGTTACTCCTGGTCCCTTCTGGGAGAAGAGGATGGCAGGATCCAGCGCCTGGAATAAGAGCGCTTAGAGATCGGGAAAGAAGCCTAGTTAGCGCGGGGCAAGCCCCGCCTGACTCAGGGGAGTAACTCTCTCTGCTTCCTTCCTCCTGTCATGTCACTGCAGCCTCGGACTTGGACCTCAGAGGAGGTACAGTGCTCTGGCTCCTTGCCTCTTCCATTTGTTCAGCATGTCCAGGCGGGGGCGGTGCGGGGGCAGGGGGGCGGCGGAGGGGATGTCCGTTCCCCTTTCTCAGGTTTCCTTCGCAGGCAACAGATTGGCCAAGAGGGATGGAGGAGAATGAAAACCTCCGCTCCGTTATCGGTGCTTCCGAAGCTGATTGAAGGAATCTAAAGTTGGTTTCAGGATGGGGTGGGGTGCAGGGTGGCAACATGGGAGGGTAACCGAATTCAGCTGTTTGGGTGACGGCTGCACGGGCTATGTCCTCGGTGGCCGCCCTTCCCCTTCCTGCAGATGAGAAGAGAGAAACACTTCCTGAAGGCAGGGGGACCAGATGCGCCCTGGGCCTTCTTCCAGCTCTGGCTCCCTCTGGCACTCACTGGCTGACTTGGGATGTGTGGCCAGGCTGGGCCGTACAGGAAACTCGTTTAAGGTGTTATGTTTTCCCTTGATAATCCAACGATGGAAAAGTGAGGACTGCCAATAAATTCAACTCCACCTTGGGGGTGCCTGGGGCTCATTTGTTTTTCCTCTGCTGCCTCATTTGGAGCCACATTTAAGGACTCACAAAGCTGAGCTGACCCAGCCTTCTCCCCAGGGAGCATCCCAGCCACAGCCTCTCTGGCCAGTGGTCCCTAGTCTCCCTGGAACACCTCCTTAGCGAGAATGTCCCACTTTTGAGGCCTCCTAATTTGCTGATGGAGCAGTCCTGTTAGAGTTTCTCTATTCAGCAATAGGAGAAAAGTGACAGAGAAAGGGAGAAGATGCAAAACTTTTACAACTTGTTTATTGAAAATTTCTTTACAAAAGCGATGAAAGAAGAAACTGAAAATAAGAATTCACAGGAGCTTTCCAGATTATCTGTATGTGCTCTGTTCCCATTTAAGCACTGAAAATGCAGTTAACTGCCTGTGGCCTTTTGCTCGGTATTCTGGACAATTTGGGGAATAACTAATGCTATCTGGCTCAGTGCACAGTTGCAAAACAAATTAGGACAATGAGAATATTCTATGAGAGCTGGGAAGAGGTTCCCAAACCAGAATCCTTTATTCCTCGCTCTGTGGCAGTAATTCACACCCACAGCCCACAAACTGGCTCTGCATTGCAAGGGATTCCCCTTGTTGAAATCTGGTTTTCACTGTACATCTGGATCCAGAAACATGCTGTGTGTTCCTATGGGTTAGGAAGCGGCAAGTGTTTCTGTATTCCCGGCACCTAGCACAGTGCCAGGCATGAGCGGACATGCGATACATACTGACTTAACGAAGGAACGATGAGGCTAATGTTTTGGGTGCAGCACAGCTTTAGGCACCCAGACACAAGCCAGGGTGGTGTGTACTGGTGAACAATTTTTTACCCGTCCTCAGTAGAATCCCATCCATTTGTCCTTGATTGTCTTCAGCCCTTCAGGTGTCAGTCAGATGAGACATATTACATGGGCTCCCAGTGCAACCTGAGCCTGTGGTGGCGTGGGGAGCAGAGTTCAGTGGTTATGGCTGTGACTTTGTAATTAGATCTGGGTTCTGACTCAAGTCATGCTACTGATAGCTTATGTGGCCTTAGCCAGACTAATTTCTCTGACCCTCAGTTTTCTCATCTGTAAAATAGGGCATAAACAATATCTACAACAGTGGATTACTATGAGTGTTCAATGAGATAAGGTATGTATGTAAATGCAAAAGCCCTTAGCATAGTACATGACACATAGTAAGAGTTCACTGAACCTTAGCTGTTGAATTTAGGCAAGACCAGTAGCAGAAAACCCCATGGATCTGATGCTTTTATCTTCTGCTTATACCATAGACTGGGTGAATATTCAGTCCTGCTATTGATACATATGCAGAGGGTTCCAGGGTAAAGGAGCCCACGCCTGACTTCAGAATGCCTCTCTTACCTGAAGGAACCCCCAAACAGATATAACTCACTTAAGCCAGACTGTCTCCTGCGACTCCCTAATGGCATGAAAGTGTTATTTGTTTGCCTTTAAGTGAAACCATAAATCTTCATCTACCTCTCTTTTAAAGATTCATTTTAAATGTCTGCTTTTCAATAATCTATAATGGAACAAACAAAACATGGAGTCTAAATCACCGTGTCTCCACGCTGGAAGGGGTATTAATTTGCTCTGAGAGCTTAATGGCACTAAAACAAACCACTGATGAGTAATCAGAATTCCTGCTGAAGAACAGCTTCATTCAGATGCCTCCAAGCATCTCTGCTCTGGTATATGTTGGGGGGCACTAAAATAGGCAGGCTTCTTTTTTTCTCTAGGTCAGCCAGTCTGCCGGGGAGGAACGCAGAAGCCTTGTTATGAAGTCATTTACTTCCATGATGCTTCTCGAAGACTGAACTTTGAGGAAGCCAGAGCAGCCTGCAGGAGAGATGGGGGCCAGCTAGTCAGCATCGAGTCTGAAGATGAGCAGAGACTGATAGAAAAGTGCATTGAAAACCTCCTGGCTTCTGATGGTGATTTCTGGATTGGGCTTAGGAGGCGTGAAGAGAAACAAAACAATGGCACAGCCTGCCAGGACCTTTATGCCTGGATCGATGGCAGCACAGCAACATTTAGGTAAGTGTGTGGAACTCACAGCAACTGACTCACTTGATGTAGCTCCAAAAAGAGGCAGGCTGGATCCACGGTGCCAGTCAGTGCGGAAGAGAAGGCCCAGTCAGGCAGAGCCCTGAGGGGATAGCAGTACTGGCAGAGCCACTGACCAAAGCAGTGGGGCGAAGATGGTAAATCAGCCTTAACCTGGGCCCAGAGAGCTCTGTCCAGGAGGGTGGCCCAGAAGCACTGCTTCAGTGACACACAATGCTTGAAGTCAGTCATTCTGGCTACCTGGCCTTTTGGGCTAGAACCCCAGTGAGAGATATTTTTAAAATTTTTATTGGAGTATAGTTGATTTACGATGTTGTGTTAGTTTCAGGTGTACAGCAAAGTGAATCAGTTATACATACACATATATCCACTCTTTTTTAGATTCTTTTCCCATATAGGCCATGACAGAGTATTGAGTAGAGTTCCCTGTGCTGTACAGTAGGTCTTTATCAGTTATTTATTTTATATATACTAGTGTGTATATGTCAATCCCAATCTCCCAGTTTATCCCTCCCCCTGCCCCCTTACACCCTGGTAACCATATGTTTGTTTTCTACATCTATGACTCTATTTCTGTTTTGTAAATACGTTCATTTGTACCCTTTAGTTAGATTCCACATATAAGTGATATCATATGATATTTGTCTTTGTCTGTCTGAGTTACTTCACTCAGTAGGACAATCTCTAGGTCCAACCATGTTGCTGCAAATGGCATTATTTTGGGTTTTTTTATGGCTGAATAATATTCCATTGTATATATGTACCACATCTTTTATCTCTTCCTCTGTTGATGGACATTTAGGTTGCTGCCATGTCTTGGCTATTGTAAATAATACTGCAGTGAACATTGGGGTGCATGTGTCTTTTCAAATTTTGGTTTTCTCTGGGTATATGCCCAGGAGTGAGATTGCTGACCCAGTGAGAGATTGAAGACCTGTGGGGCTGAAGGGCTCCAGACTGCAGGAAATTATGATGACGGGCAAGAAATTAGAGCCAAGATCTAATTCTCTGGATTGACCAAAAAGGGACTTAAGGAAGCCTGCAGTTTGTAGGGTGCTTCTAAACCCACAACACTGGGCTCACTTCACACACCTGCCCCCCAGCACCATGGCATTGCTATCATCCCTCCCTAAGAAAAGCAGTGACGTGGAAGAACGTCAAAAACTATCAAAATTAAAAGGCAGACATAAGACTGGAAAAATGTTGTAAGAAATTTAACAGTTATGATCCTTTTACAATAAAGAGTTTATATAAGTCAAAAAGCACTAAAAGTTTATATAAGTCAGTAAAACCCCGAAAGATAAAGGGGCAAAAGACCTGAGCAAACGTTCACAAAATAGAAAATCTAACTGGTAAACAGTCATATGGGGAAAACATTTAAACTCATTTTCAATCAAAGGGATGAAGATTAGAACATATCTTTATTACCTATTCCATTCAAGACAGCATGAAGTTCACCCATTATGCTGTTCAGATCCACACCTTCATCTAAGTTCCGGGAGTCGTTCCTCTAAGATTCCCGTGGGCCCCTCTCCTGGGAGAAATTTTAGAAAGGAAGCTTAGGAGGAACTACACTCCCCACCACTGCAGCTGGTCCCAGCGCCACGACTGATATTTATTGACTCCCCTTCTCCTCTGTGCCGTCTAGATTCCCCTCACCCTCTGTTCAGGGAGCCTTGATGGCTCTCTTACCTTGTGGCAGGACCCAGACCCTCATCCCTGAAGAGTGTGAGGCCTAGTCAACTTGCACTGCTTACGCTGGAGTGATTTCTCTTTTCTATTTACCCTCAAAATTGGGCACATTGGGGCTTCCCTGGTGGTGCAGTGGTTGAGAGTCCGCCTGCCGATGCATGGGACACGGGTTCGTGCCCCAGTCCGGGAAGATCCCACATGCCGTGGAGCAGCTGGGCCCGTGAGCCATGGCCGCTGAGCCTGCGCGTCTTCAGCCTGTGCTCCACAACAGGAGAGGCCACAACAGTGAGAGGCCCACATACCTCAAAAAAAAAAAAAATTGGGCACATGAGTACCAACAGGTACCCAAGTAGATAACCTGGCTGTCAAACATATCTCTCCCTGCCTGTAACAGCCGAGATACCTTCGCCTCATGATTAGGGTCCTGCAAAGAGAATGACTCCTCTTCTTGCCTGCTGGTCCCTGGACACAAGAATCCCCAGAAGTCCAAGTGGCAGCCATTGTTCATAGTTCAATAACACTCTTGCTGTATCTTCTGGTGGAAGGATTCCCCCAGAAGATACCAGGACCTCTAAACCCACAGAGCTCAGCATTGCAGAGACAAGAAACACAAATTCCCCAAGTAAATACTACCAGTGAAGGTAAGCAGGGCTACTCCTTCTTTCATAAGTTATAGCTTTACGAAATGTATTTCTTAAAGAATAAGACCTGAAAGTCAAAATTACTTCTTTATCCATGGGCTGCAGAATGGATGTTGTGGCACCAGGCATGAAAATGACACTAATCTCCTTGTACATCTCCATCAGAGCTCTTGAGTGACCAGGTGCATTGTCAAGGAGCAGTAATATTTGGAAAGGAATCTTTTCTTCTGAGAGTAAGTCTCAACAGTGGGCTTAAAATGTTCAGTAAATCATATTGTAAACAGTTGTGCAGCCATCCAGGCTTTGTTGTTCCATTTATAGAGCAAAGGCAGAGTAGATTTAGCAGAATTCTTAAGGGTCCTAGGATTTTTGGAATGATCAATGAGAACTGGCTTCAACTTAAAGTCACCAACTGCATTAGTTTCTAACACAAGAGTCATCCCGCTCTTTGAAGCTTTGAAGCCAAGCATTGACTTCTCTAGCTACAAAAGTCCTAGATGGTATCTTCCATTATAAGGCTGTTTCGTCTACACTGAAAATCTGCTGTTTAGTTTAGCCACCTTTATGAATTATCTTAGCTAGGTCTTCTGAATAACTTGCTTCAGCTTCTATATCAGCATTTACTGCTTCACCTTGCATTTTTCTGTTATAGAGAGGCCTTTTTTCCTTAACCTCATGAAACAACCTCTGTTAGCTTCAAACTTTTCTTCTACATCCCTTGGCTCCCAGACCCCAGAATACTCTTGGATGACACAGGATGACACAAAGGTCAATGATTCAAAATGTACACTGCATCTTGGAGGATGATGCCTCATCCTCACCAAGTATTGCCTCTAAGCTAGTGCTTCAGCTGTGTTTTCAACAAGTTCATCCATCACTCTGTCAAACTGGCAGCTTCAGGATGGGTGAATATGTGATGTGACTAGTAAATCCCCTGCCTACTCCCACATCTCCTTTGCTATAAACTAGGTTTTTTGGTCTGATGAGATCTTATTTGGAATTCTGTGCTGGTAGATCAAAGACTGTGTAAGCATTTGGATAGTGGTGCTAAGGCCTTGAGGCTAGAAAGGCAAACCCATACCCAGATTGTATGTCTATTCCTATCAACATGAACCATTGCCCCTTTCAGGATGGAGGGAGTCCAATGTAGTCAGCTTGCTACCAAATTCTAGGCTGGTCTCTGTTCCCAGCAGACTGGATGTTGGGCAGTAGCTAGATCAGCCTTGGTGAGTGGGAACGGCTACTGTTGAGCCCATGCATGGCCTCCATCCCTGCCACCATGGCTACCCTAGTATGTATCTATTATACCAGCACTGGGGCAGCTGATAACAGGCTGGCTGACATCAACTGGCTAAGTCATTTTGTCTCCCTGGTTGTTTAGTGCCTCTTTCATGCTAGAGGCTTTTTGGTGGGCTTTAACATATGATAGATTTTCATACTTTACACCTACTCCCATATGTCTATTCACATCACTCTATCCAAGAGCTCCTTGTCTTCCACTCTTTATCCTTTTAGACTCCTAATCAACTGGCTAAGCTCTTTGCCTTTACCCCTGAGTTTTTATATAGTCTAATCTCTAATAACTTCTCTTTCTATACTAAGTGGTTAACTAGGTATATCAACTAAGCTCTGGCCATTGGGAGGATGTTTCCTTACCACTTGATCTTTAAGAACCACCTCTGAGTGGGACTGTAGTACAGCTGTTGCCCATTTGGAGTTGTACTCCCATGCTTGGCTGACCTATCCATGAACCAAGCTTAGGCTGCCTTTATCAGCTAGTCGTAAGGGATTCCTTTATGCAGCTATAGGTGTAAGCGGAGGGACAGGCTCTGGTACAACAGTGGTAGGTGTCATGGCAGTCTGCTCTACCTGTTCATACAGTGCCATCTGGTCCTAAATATACCTCTTCCATCTTGTAATGAGTTGATTCCAGGCCTGCCTAATCTTTTGACTAGGTATGTCTGATAGTGTCTCTCTTACACTGAGCAAGTTGCATTGCATGTTCTTTTGGTGCTCCTTGCCTAGTAGCAAGCCAGGAGTTGCTTTGCAGAAGGTGATTTTTTCTCATCTATAGATGATATGGCCTTGCTGTAGAATCTTAAGGGTTTGCATTATGATTCTCTCATTGGAGCTTGTACAGATTCTATATGGCATTATTTTTCTCACCACTGATACCTCTAATAATAGGGTCTGATGGATCATATGGCCCAAGTGGGAAGTCTGTTTCCATCACAGCCTAGAACTTCTTCAGAGTCCTTTTCTGCTCTGGACCCCACTCAGAGACACCTGTCTTTCATGTCAAGTGGTATATAGGCCAGAGCAGTATTCCCAGGTGTGAAATATGCCACCTCTGGAACCCAAAGAGACCTACCCCATGCTATGCTTCCTTCTTAAAATTATTGCAGGATGCTTCAAATTCTTGTGAGATGAAATAATTTGACCTTTAATTTGAAAGGGGTGTTCTGGCATTCTCTAGATCACTAGACACCTACACAGTTTCATGAAGCAGCAGGCCCCTGAATCTTCATAGCGTTTACCTCCAACCCTTGGAGCACTTGAGTCTTACTAAGGCCTCCAGTCCTTGCTCATCTGGTTCAGTTAGCGTGATGTCAGCAATGTGGTGGACCAGTGTGATTTTTTGCAAGATATCCAGGCAGTCTCTTTTCACATCATATTATGACAGAGGGTAGGAAAATTAGTATAGTCCTGAGGAAAGACCATAAATGTATACTAATGTCCATTCCAAATAAATGCAGACTGTTTTCTGATTCTCTTTCTGATACAGGTGAAAAAGAATGTACTCACCAAATCTGCTTATTAGGTACCCAAGGACGTGTTAAGCAGCTCTAGCAGAGATACCACAAATGGCATAGTAGGTGCAATTGAGACTTCTAGTTGGTTGAATTTGTGCTACTCCAGTGTCATCCTTCAGGATCTGCCTGGTTTTTGCAGGAGCCAGACTAGTGAATTATATAGAGATATGACAGGGAATACCATCCTTGCATTCTCTGGGTCTTTAGGAGTGGCACTACTTTCTGTCGTCTTCACCTGGATAAGATATTGTTTTCTATTTACTATCTTGGAGAGAATAGGGAAGAATGCAGTTTCAGAGGCTTCCACTTGACCTTCTTCACTATTATAGCTCTTACCCCATAAGTTTTCAATTCATATATTTTAGGACTGGGGAATGACCACTGGATGGGTCTACTGTGAGCTGGTCCTGATCTCAGAGAGGAAGCAGTGAGTGGTCCTGAAGAGAGATCTTAATTGTCTGCCCAGGAATTGAACCTGGGTAGCCTGGATGAAAACCAGGAATCCTAGCCACTAGTCCACCAGTGGCTAGAGGCTAGAAGCAAAGTTCCCCTAGCTCTTACCCACACTGGAAAATGCATTTCTCAAGGAGGCAAAAACTATAAGAGCAGGTACAAAGTTTATTATTAGAGACACAGCGTAACATGTGGCAGAGCACACAGAGAAGCAGTTTGTTTATTTAAGACAGAAGCAAGGCAGAAATACACACCTAGAGAGAAAGGTTTCGGGCATCCTCTCTAATGAGGAGGAGTGTGGTAAAGAGGTGATTTAAGTCACTAATATAGGATAGTCCTTCTGGGTCTTTGTTTACCTTTGGCCAATTATCTTCTTCTTTCACACCTGACCAGTCCTAGGACCCTCCCTACTATGCATGTGCAACTTTTTGCTAAGATGGATTCCACCACAGAGGCCAGTGGGGATATGTCCACACATTATGGGGTGACGCCCCCTCCCTTTTTGACCCTCAAGGAGCCTTTCTGTGCATGTGCAGACAAAGAAGTTTTCCTTGACCTCAGGAGTGGTCATCTTATCTCTTTACTCCTTCAGAGCTCAGCTTCTGCCACTAGCTTTGTCCTTGGAGTGTCTGGGTGAGAACAAAGCTTCAATTTTATTCCACCTGACAAACACCAGCTGTCCGGCCCAGGGGCCCATCTATCTCCTACTTCAGTCCTGGGCCAGAACTCCATTTAATACTTGGCCTCAATATGCTCCCACTCAAATGGGTAGTTTTAATGACACTTCAAGTCTTTGGGTATCAGTGTTAACTTGCACTCTGTGTCCAGCAGTCTTTGTAATATTTCGGTATTCCTCTTTCCCCAGTGTATGGTTACTTGAGTAAATGGCCACAGGTCCCTTTGGGAGAATAGAGGAAATTACCGTGTTTACCTACTGTGGAGTTGCAGGGCCCTTCCTCCTTCTAGCAGTGAATTCCAAGCCTGAAAGCTGGCTCAAGTCCAGAAACTAGATGCCAGGCATAATATTCCAACCATTCCATCATCTGTGAAATAAAATAACATAAAGGCATAGGGCCAGTGGGGAGGAGAACAGACAAGCAGGAGGTCTACCAGCAGGGTTGGAAAATTGCCTGGAGGTTACTGATGAGGTGCAGAGCCCAGCCCCAGTCAGGATCTCCAGCTCTCCAGACAGTGTCCAAGCAGCCTCGCAAGCTCAGCTATCATCCAGGCAAATTCAATCCAGTGGATTCAGCAGAGGATTTTCCTTTTGGTGAACTGCAGCACAAGACTCAAGCAGAGCCGTATGAGGGTGCTACACAGAGAGCTGTCTCTTAGCTGTCTCCTAAGGAGGGGCTCTTACAAGATCTAGGCAGAGCAGTAGGGCTCATCTAAATAGCCTGAGCATCAGGGCAGATCTGGGCCCCGGAAGGAAACTGCTTAGGTGAGTAACCAGGTGAATTACAAAGCCCAACCCTGAGTCAGCACATGGGGTGGGTGCTTGCAGCGTTTAAACTATCTATGGAATTTAAGGCTTTGACCTGGCACCCACATATCCAACTGGGTGGCAGCATCATTTAATTTCAAGTACCACTGGGGCTACTAGTGCACCCCGTCCAGGAGCTAGGGAGACAAAGACAAGAAATCAGGCGGCAGAGGCTGACAGAAGGGCTCATCAGCCTGATGAAGTCGAAACAACTTAAAACCTGAAGAAGACTACTTGGGCCTCCTGCTCTTGCCCCCACCCCATCTCTTGCTTTGAAACCTCTACATGTTGGAAAGTCTTGCTCAGATGCTTGAATTTTCTATCCGCTCCTCAGAGCTAGGAAGGCAGCTATGGCTGTTGAAAAGCATGGGGAGATGGAAGCAGGGCAAGCTCTGGATGAGATAAGCCATGCCTCTCTCAATGCATCTGATTTCTTAAAAAAAAGAGAAACAAAATCCAGTTAGCCAAAAGCAAAAAAGAAATAAGATCATCCAGACTTGCCCTGCTGGCTGCTTTTTCTCATAATTCCTTTGCAGACATTATATGGTAAGATATTCCTCCCTGCAAAGGCAAATGTCAGATGATTGATTGTGATGTCCATATTAGAAAGCGTGGTTCTACTTACTGGAAGCACTTCAGTTCCTCCCTGTCTCTTAAGTTCTTGGCTCAATGGAACTTGATAGGAAAACAAAGGCTTTGAAGTCTTGTGGCATCCTTCTCCAGTTGCCTCCACTGTTGACCCCTTTCCTACAGGAACTGGTATGTGGATGAGCCTTCGTGCAGCAGCGAGGTCTGTGTGGTCATGTACCATCAGCCATCAGCACCCGCAGGAATCGGGGGCCCCTACATGTTCCAGTGGAACGATGACCGATGCACCATGAAGAACAATTTCATCTGCAAATATTCCGCTGGTAATGAATCCTCTCCCAAGTTATATGGCTGAATTCTCAACCTCCTCTCTCATTTCATAAGCAGCTGCTGGTTCCAAGAATTTGTCACGTGTTCTCTGAGAAAGCTTGTTGCAAATGCCAACAGTGTTAAACATTGGGAGTTCTTGTGAAGGGAGATGTAGTGACACTTCCTCACTGAGGAGTAATTCTAGCACAGGAGAGGGGTATTAGATGCTAAGAGAAGGGATGATGAAATGAAAGCGTCTAATTTAGGTATGATAAGGCAAGAATTATGAGAACTTCAAGAACCAAAAAGCCCTCCAGGTGGACAATTATAATTCTTATTCTTTCCGGATATGAGGTTGTATGCTGTAGGAGCTTGGAATACAGTAAGTCCCTACATACGAACCTTCAAGTTGCAAACTTTCAAAGATGCGAACCTACGTTTACAAGTCCAGTCCCGTAAGTTAGTTCACGTGTCTGGTGTACATTGTCACGTGCGCGCATCCTCTACAAGTGGTTGTGCTTTTGTGTACTTTACTGTACAGTACTGTATAGAGTATAGTAGTACAGTATCTTTATTTCAAGCCCAGGATGTCCTGAAGCAAGTGTAAAAGCAGTGGTGATGTAGCTGGTACTGTACTGTACTTTAAGATTTAAAATGTTTTCTGTTTGTTTTTTATGTATTATTTGTCTGAAAAGTATTGTAAGCCTATTACAGTACAGTACTATATAGCCGATTGTGTTAGTTGGGTACCTAGGCTAACGTCGTTGGACTTACAAATGTGCTCTCCGAACGGAACTCATTCGTACGTAGTGGACTTACTGTAAAGAAGAAATATGAAAGGAAGCTGGACATTGTTCCTGCAAGTCTTCTACCAGCCACGTGACATTATTTTCTGGGGCTTTAAGGAAACAGAATAATGACCAGAGGAGGTAGATGATAAAATACACCAATTTTACTGACACTGGGCAGATAGAAGTCACTTTGATGAGCAGGCTTAAACTCCTTAGGGCACCCTCTAAATACATGCCTTGCAAATTTAATTGGCATTTGCCTCTAAATCTGTGAAGGGTTTTGAATTGGCTACAAGCCTGTAGTCTCACTGTGCTGAGGTTTCCCAAACTCCTCCATTATGTTGGACTTTGATCTAAACGTGAACTGATTTTTGATCTGTTATGGAAGTTTCTCACCTCCCTGAAGCCAACTGCTTGACCCCAATTCTGCATCCTTTCCTGACAGAAGTAGAATGACTTGTTAGTTACATCTATTGAGGGACTAAACAGTCCTGTCATTTTTTAAATGTCTGAATTTGACTGTGCTTTTGCTGCTAAAGTTGTTTTTCCTCCCTCTTCACCCCTTTGGATGAATTCTCTCCAAAGACCTGGCCTTCCCCACCATACAGAGTTGTCTCAGGCAGGGAGGTTGCAAGGACTGAGGCTGGCTTAGCAGGGCACATTTTTAGAGCAATTAAAGCAAGGCACTTGTTACAAACTGGCTGCCCATCACTTTTGTTCCTCATATCCTATTATCTCCATGATTTAAAATGTTGTACTTCGTAAATATTTTCTGAAATGTGAGATTTTGGCATTTGTTTTCATAGCCTTTTATTTTTGGACTTTGAACCTAGTTAGGTTTTTTTTAATCATAATCTTTATTAATTTTGCTACTGCCTGATTTAGACTGAGTCCTGGCAGGAAAAAGATGGCACACTCAAAGGGTTTAATGAGATGAGTATAATAAAATGATATTTGCCAAGGTGTGGGCACAGAGCATGAGATGGTGAAGTGCCCAGGAATTAGCTACAGTGGGAAATTGTTACTACCCCTAGGTTTCAAGGAGCAAAGGGGAGGGGCTCCAGAGAAAGCTTGGAGTCATGGAAGAGGAGCCACCCAACAGGAGCTGTAACCAGAGAACGTAGCTACTGTCAAACCACAGTGACGTGCGAAGGGGGCCTGGGGAATAACTACCAGGACCCCTCTCTTCTCCTACCCTCTTATCTCCTGCTTCTGCCTCCTACCGGTTAAGTCCAATCAAGAACCAAAGGACAGGACTTCCCTGGTGGCACAGTGGTTAAGAATCCACCTGCCAATGCAGGGGACATGGGTTTGAGAAGGTCCGGGAAGGTCTTTCCTGGTCCGGGAAGATCCCACATGCTGTGGAGCAACTAAGCCCGCACGCCACAACTACTGAGCCCGCGTGCTGCAACTACTGAAGCCTGCATACCTAGAGCCCATACTCCGCAACAAGAGAAGCCACTGCAGTGAGAAGCCCATGCATCGCAGTGAAGAATAGCCCCCGCTCCTCCACTTCCTGCAACTAGAGAAAGCCCGCACACAGCAGTGAAGACCCAACACAGCCAAAAAAAAAAAAAAAAGAGCCAAAGGACAAGGGAGCCGCAAGACACAGTCCATAGAATTCAGCCTCCCAGGACACAGAGAAGGACCAAGAATAGATCCAGCAGAGAGAAGTGGGCACACAGAGAAAGACTAACACATTGCCTTTACACGGCCCCCCTCCTCAGGATAAGTTCACACACCTCAGCACGCCATAAAAAATTGGCTTGATCAGACCCTTGCCTGTCTCCAGCCCCAGTTCTTACCACTCTTATTCCTCCCCCATCCCATTCCCCTCTGCCCTCTGTGAAGTTCCCCAAGAGCTCTTAACTGCTGTTTCCAGTGCTTGGAACGCCCTTCCCTCTTTCCCGGTCAGCTCATTCTCAGCCTTCAGGTTCAGGTTAAACATCACCTTCTCTCATCACAACCAAGTGCAGTAGGTGATCCTTGATGATAATGATGATGATGACAATGGAGATTTTCTATAAGGGGCGTTATTAGGACAATCTGCAGAATTTGAATAAGATCTGTCGATTGGTTAATACTATATATATATCAATGTTGATTTCTTGGTTTTGATAATTATACTCTGGTTATGTTAGAGTATTGCCCCCCTCCCATCTTAAATACACACTGAAGTATTTAGGGAGTAAAGGGTAACTATGGCCGCAACTTATTCTCAGGAAAAAAGTTATGGATGTTTCTGTATGTGAATATATATATGTGTATGTGTGTGTGTGTGTGTGTGTGTGTGTGTGTATAGATTTAGATATAGACTTGTAGATATAAATATATAGGATATATATATAAAGAGAGAGACAGAATAATTATATAAATGAAACATGATAAAATGGTAACATTTTGTGAAGGATACATGGGAATTCTTTGTACTAGT
>RJWK010041173.1:0-19668 GCA_004363435.1 Platanista minor
AGCCTGCGGCGGCAGAGGCCGGCTGGACATTGCACCAGCCTGAGGCGCGCTGTGCGTTCTCCCGAGGAAGCCGTCCCTGGATCCCGGGACCCTGGCGTTGGCGGGCTGCACAGGCTCCGGGAGGGGAGGTGTGGAGAGTGACCTGTGCTCGCACACAGGCTTCCTGGTGGCGGCAGCAGCAGCCCTAGTGCCTCAGGCCCGTCTCTGGGGTCCACAGCGCTGGTAGCCTCGGCTCACGCCCGTCTCTGGAGCTCCTTTAAGCAGCGCTCTTAATCCCCTCTCCTCGCGCACCAGGAAACAAAGAGGGAAGAAAAAGTCTCTTGCCTCCTCAGCAGCTCCAGACTTTTTTCCGGACTCCCTCCCAGCTAGCTGTAGTGCACTAACCGCCTGCGGGCTGTGTTCACGCCCCCAACCCCAGTGCTCTCCCTGCGCTCCAACCAAAACCCGAGCCGCAGCTCCCAGCCCCGCCCGCCCCGGCGGGGGAGCAGACAAGCCTCTCGGGCTGGTGAGTGCCGGTCGGCGCCGATCCTCCCTGCGGGAATCTCTCTGCTTTGCCCTCCGCACCCCTGTTGCTGCGCTCTCCTCCATGGCTCCGAAGCGTCCCCCCTCCGCCACCCGCAGTCTCCGCCTGCGAAGGGGCTTCCTAGTGTGTGGAAACCTTTCCTCCTTCACAGCTCCCTCCCAGAGGTGCAGGTCCCTTCCCTATTCTTTTGTCTCTGTTTTTTCTTTTTCGTTTGGCCCTACCCAGGTACGTGGGGAGTTTCTTGCCTTTTGGGATGTCTGAGGTCTTCTGCCAGCGTTCAGTAGGTGTTCTGTGGGAGTTGTTCCACGTGTAGATGTATTTCTTGTGTATCTGTGGGGAGGAAGGTAATCTCCGCGTCTTACTCTTCCGTCATCTTCTCTTCTCTCCCCTAGAGTAGTTTTAGTAGTACGTAAGAGCTGAAAGAAAAATATGAACAAGGAAGATAAATAATATCTATAAATTACATGGCACTTAAACTGTAATACATGCCTTTAGTGCCTTAAAGCAGCTGTTTAACCAGATACTGATAGTCCCTTTTTTTAAAAAACAGCTTTACTGAGATTTAATTCACATCTAATGTACTCATTTAAAGGATACAGTTCAGTAGCTTTAGTATATTCTTGGCATTGTGCAATCTACCACCACAGTCAATTATGGAACATTTTCATGTCCTCTGGAAGAAATTCTGCATCTCTTAGCTCCCAAACTCCCTGTATTCCTCCCAGCCCTAGGCAACGATTAATCTACTTTCTGTCTATAGGTTGGTTATTCTAGACTATTCATATTAATGGAATCATAATAACTGATAGTTTGTGACTCGTTTCTTTCACTTAGCATGCTCTCAAGGTTCATCCATGTTGTGGTATGTATCAGTACTTCATTTCTTTTTGTTACTGAAAAGTATCCCGCTGCATGGATGGACCACATTTTATTTATCCATTAGTCACTTGATGGACATTTAGGTTCTTTCTTTTTTTTTGGTGTTACAAATAATGCTGCTATGTACATTCATATATATGTTTTTGTGTGGACATATGTTTTCGTTTCTCTTAGGTATATACCTAGGAGTGGAATTGACAGTCTTTTTGAGTATTTTTTTTTCTTGTAGGCAGTTTTTCTTATCAGATATAATTGTTGAGTTGCTTTGAATATCATGATCTTTTATCTTCTATACTAAGTTCATCTTGAAATTTTTTAAATTGGTCATGTAAATATTACTGCATTTGATGCTGGGCTGTTTACATACTAGTACCATTACTTTGAAAAATTGAGTTCTTGAAAGATTAAGTATTAAATAAAGACATTGTAATGTACTTTAGTTTCTTTTCCTATTTCAGAGTATTGTGCTATTAGTCCTTTATTTCCAGTATCCTTTTTGTATGTCCACCATTAATCTAGTTTAAGAGTTGGATTTTTTCTTAAGGCACTGGATAGTGTACATTTTAGGCTTTGCAGAGCAGTTAGTCTCTGTCACAACTACTCAGTTGTGCCTTGTAGCATGAAAACAGCCATAGACAATGTGTAAATGAATGTGTAGCAGTAAAACTTGATATTACAGAAGTCAACTTGCCCACAGGCCATAGTTTGCTGACCTCTGATCTCATTCATGGTTATGGTTTTTGTCAAATTTTAAGAAGGATTCAGATGGTACAGCACATGTGTTTATATTTGCTCCCAAGTTACAATTAAAATGATAATTTAAAAAGATATAATTTTTAATGTCAAATCAAATGGATGAGGAGATCATAGTTAACAAAAGATATCAGGAAGACTTCATATGCTGACATTTGTATGACTGATGCTAACTGATTCAACCACGAAGAGTGAATTTCATCTTCATGGCCATGAGCAAGCAACACCATACAAAAAGACCTCCACTCTGTTTGCAGTCAGTCCTCATTCGTATCCCCAGTCCTAGGCAACCGTTAACTTGCTTTCTATCTCTGTACCTTTCTGGACACTTCATACAGATAGGCTCACTTTGCTTCTGGTTTCTTTCACTTAGCATAATGATTTTGAGGTTCCATGTTATAGCATGTATCAACAGTTCATTCCTTTTTATTGATGAGTATCAATATACTTGTATAGTTATTTTAAAAATTAATATTATTGTTTTGTCTCCCTTATTTTAAACACAAACTCTGTGAAGATAAAGACCATTGCTAGTCTTAGTTGAAATCCTTACACCTAGGTATACCGTCTATGACCTATGGTTGCTCAGTACATAGAGTAAAACATAAGAGGAAATCTCCCCCAGGTATAATTTCAGAATAACATTTATGAACTCATAAATATATCTACCTACCTACCTATCTCATCTGTGTGTGTATGTATATATATCTATGTATTAGAACCTATATCTCTATCATAATATTTACGCTTCTCTTTCCTGCCTCCCATGATCTTTTTCAATATTATAAAAACATGAGTGGAAATTATGTTAACCTCACACCAGCATAATAAAGAGAGTGCTGTTATATGTGTATTGTATAGCAAGTATCCTTGTCAACAAGTAAAATTGTAGCACATAGTATTGCCTTAGTTCAGTGATTTGCCTGCATGACTTTTACTTTAGTATTTCAATAATAAACGTTTATACAAATGGAAAACTGTTGATGAAGTACTGATTGGTTTAGAAACAACAACACTCTACAACATAAGCTTAAGATAAATTTTTAGTTGTTTTACCATAGACAACTTACTCTGCTTATCTTGCTTAATTTGTTTATCTGAAAATGGAGATGATGATGGTCATGGTCTCTCATGGAATTTGCTGTAACAATTGAAGTAACATATGCAACTGTACCTGTAATATGGTAAGAGCCAGTTGCAGTAGCTATTAATAGATATGTGAATTCTTTGTAAGGTAAATATTATTTTAATTTTCAAATCTTGAATTGCATATGTAGAAAACATAGTTAGAAAATCAATGGCAGATTGCCTCAGTGAAGAACAGCTCTTGTTGTAATAATATATAACAGAATAGGTTTCAATTTACTTTCAATAAATAAATGCCAGATTACCTCAAAATAAATAAATAAATACAAACAACAGCGCCCTAGTAGATAAAAAGGTGGTGAAGCAACTTTCATGGAGGAATTTTTTTGTGGATTACATAATTTATTTTTTTGTGGATTATATAAATATACAAGCATGCATGCATGCATGCTTCTTTGATTAAAGACTTTACTTAGATGAACTACCAGCTTTCCCTTATAATAAAACTCCAAGGCAATTTACACTTAATCATACTGAGGAAATTAGGTGAATTGCTGAAGATAGCAGAATATAGGGCTTAATTTATCATTTATTACCTTCTCTAGATTTACATCAAGTTAAGTGAAGTATTACCTAAATGTTAAAGTAGTTAAAATATTTTGTCAACAGTTTAAACATGAAGTCTTACTGAAGCTTTAAAGTCAATTCTTTATCAAAGTTTAAATATGTATTTTTAGAGGTTGTTATTTAGATAAACTAAGAAAGAATACTGATTTGTTAAATGTCTCTCTACTCTCCCTACCTTCCCTGCTGGTACAGGCTGTCAAGAAAGTAGACTTAAATTACCTCTTAGTTTTGTAACTTTATTATTATTTTTTATTTATTTTTATTTATTTTTTTTTTTTTGCTGTACGCGGGCCTCTCACTGTTGTGGCCTCTCCCGTTGCGGAGCACAGGCTCCGGACGCGCAGGCTCAGCGGCCATGGCTCACGGGCCCAGCCGCTCCGCCGCATGTGGGGTCTTCCCGGACCGGGGCACGAACCCTTGTCCCTTGCATCGGCAGGCGGACTCTCAACCACTGCGCCACCAGGGAAGCCCTTGTAACTTTATTATTAAAATATTAATTTGTAAGTTGACTCTAACTTCACAAGATGATTTTTCTTTCATTTGGGAATGAGTAAAAAATGAGGCACGGGGAAAATAAATATTTTTATCATTTTATGTAGTCAGTATTGAAGGATTATTTACTTACTTGGTGAAACACCTTATGTCTTTGGAGCAGTTAAATAAAACTTATTTTAGCAGTGTGCCTTGTTAGTATTTGTTAAAATGAGTAGCTTGGTATCCAGTTATGTCATGAATCTAATTGATAATTTGTGAAAGAACCTGAAAGCTATTTAATATTTCATTTATATTACTTCTTTATTGTTCTTGAGAGCAAATTATTGGACAGATTTTTTTTAAATGCCACTTTTTTCTTGAATCTGAATTTTTGTTTCCTTCTTTTATAACTATATACGTATCTAAACCCAAAAATATGTATATAAAATATGTATATAAAATTTTATTTTGAAACTCCTCATTATTTTATAGATAACCTTAGGAGACTCTGAGAATTTCCTCATGTTTAGTTATGCTATTCTAGGAGCTTGCCTTGTAGCAGGTAGATGATATTTTGAAAAATATTTCTACAGCACGTCTGTCTGGGCCTGCAGCTCAGTAATTGAATTGATGGTGTGTGTGGGCATACCTGTAAAGAAAATACTTAAAGTTAGATTTAATATACTAAGAAGTAAACTTCAAGTGAGGTCATTTTAAATTCTGTTTTTTCAATCCTTGATGTTAAGAAAGTAGTTTTTTACTTGATAGTTCTCTAACTATATACACATCTGTGTATCTGTACATATATTTACATATAAGCATTTTTTAACAACTCAGAAATATCCATAGATAATGTGGTAGCACTAAAAGTCTTTGCTAAGAGTAGTGACATATTTCAAGAATGCTATTTTAATTGTTTGTAATTTGGTAGGGGGAGAACAAAATATGAGTAGGAAAAATAATTGCAGATTATAACAGTAGTCCAAAATTAAGCTGTGGAAAGAAAGCAATAAAACAAAACTGAGAAATAATGTACATACAGGGGGATTTTATAATTTTTCAGTTTATCTTTTCAGTGTGCAGTATTTGTGAGTGCAATTTATGTACCCTTTCTCTTAGTCACTGCACCAGATGTTTATAAAATACACTGCTGTAATTACTTGAATAAGGCAAAACATTTTTAATTTATTAATGTGGAGTCCTAAGCTTTGTTGTGAATACTTTTGAAATGCTTTTTGGAAGAGTTAACATAAACATAACACAGAATTACAATGGGTAGGGATATATTAATGTTACCCCACCTTTCCATCTCCCCTTCCCTGAATGAAAACCCACAAAAAATTCTCTTTGGTTAAAAAATGAAAAGAATTAAGAGAAAAAGTAGGAGTTTGAAATAGAGAAACCCGTGAAAAGTAGCTTATACATTGGAGTATTTCTTATAATTATTTTATACTTTTAATTCTTTACTCTTAGGAATTTGAAATATTTTGCTTTATTTGGAAAACAATATCAGGACTTCATAGGATTTGTATATATGCTTGGATGTTATTACTAGTTGAAAAACAGTGAGTTTGATTTTTAGAGTGGAATGATAAACTGAATACATATTGTCTGCTTTGCAGAAATGTCATGATAAGAAAGCTCGTATTTTATGGTAAATATTTGAAAGATTTATTGTCATGTATATGTATGATATAAGTTAGATTTAAGCAAAAGATTAATGGGAACATGTAACAGCAACAGAATAAGAACTTAGAAATACAAATGAATTGCTATCAACACTAGAAATAGCTTTGATCATTTAATCATAAACAGAATGTATACACCCCAATCTCTACCACCACCTTAGCAGCTATCCATCAGTTTTTAGCCGAGTCATCAGCCTTCTGATTTCCAGTATACATGATACTTTTGAAAAACTGGCATCATCACACACAATTACCTTATATAACTGAAAAGAAGATTCATGTAGAGTTATAGATAGGAGAACACTCCAAGTTGAGAAAAGAACAAAGATCAAAACTAGGGTTTATTGATTGATTTATTATCCTTCATAGTACTACTGTCAATTGGTTTGGTATCAGGAAGCATCAAAATGGGATTTTACTCTTATGATTATTTTTTTCTCTCTCTCTTGTAAGTAATAACAAAGAGGGAGGTAAGAAGGCAAGAAAGAGACAGTCTAGAACAGTGGATTGCCAGGAGATAGGGTAGATAATGGAGAGGCAGGAACTGCTGAAGAGAATGTCCCAAGACAACAGTGAACTGTAGTCTTGAAGAGCTGTCTGCCTCTTCATCAAGTGAGGCTGTAAGTTCTCTAGTTTTCTCATTTAAAATAACTTGGAGATCTAATCTACATAAGCTTTTAGCAAAGCATTTTCAGTGGGAGAAATACCAATTCTGTGAAACATTCCATGAAAAAGTGGGAAATTTTGCACACTGTATCTGGCTCTTGAGATTCACAGTGCATTATTAGCACGTTTTCACCTCTGAAAAGTTTTAATAAAGGAATCTGTTTAACTTTACTTTTAACATAATTTTACTTGGAATTACTTGAACATGGAACCCTTTTTAATGTACTCTGATTTTTGTTTGCTGAAACTATTGTCCACAGAATCAAGCTTAGAGATTATCGACCTAGATTAAGGTTGATAGAGCTTCACTTTCAAGCAATTCATTATCCATATATATTTTTTTACCTTTGTTTATTTATTGTGAACAGGGAAGGGGTAGGACCAATTCTTACTTCTTTGCAATTTTGATTATGGTAGAATTGCAAGGGACTTTGTCTCTGTGGTGATCTATATAAAATGTAGTACTTTTTGAATTTTCACTTTCAGAAAGTATAATATTGTTGATGCCCTAAATCAGTGCTTCTTAAGCTTTTTATATTCCTAAAAATTATCAGGATCTCAAGGAGCTTATATTTTTATGGATCTCAGTTATAGATATTTAAACATACTGGAAATTAAAAGTGAAAAACTAACATATTTAATGGCATTTAATAATTCATTTAAACCAAATATAGTCTATTGTAAACATAAGTAACATTTTTAATGAAAAATATATTTTCCAAAAATATGGAGTGTGGTACTGTTTTACATTTTTGATGATATTTTTATCTTTAAAAAATAATAAAAGTAGCAGGATTCTCTTATCTCTTCAGCAGTCTGTTACAACATGTTATTTCTGTTGACATACATAAAAATTTCTGGCTTCGCACAGCTATGTAGTTGGAAAAGGGAAGAGGACTTTTATAAAAGTCTTCAGGTAATTTTGGATATTTTTTGATAACCTTCTTAAAGGTTGGTTACAATGAGGAATCTGAAACCATAGCAATGAACTTTCATATTCTATTGAATTAAAATCCATTGATCCATCTTGCAGTTTGAATGGATCTTTAAATCATCCATGATTTGTAGTACATACATAGGTCATTTGAAAAAAAACATTTCCTAAGGTATGCAGATCTTCTATATGTTGACCCATTTCATTGTACAATATCATACAATACCAAAATATAACAGTTATTTCTGTCACCAGTCAATTTTATCAGAAAAGTCTTTGACACAAGAGGGAGGAGATATGGCGATGTGTGTATATGTATAGCTGATTCACTTTGTTATACAGCAGAAACTAACACACCATTGTAAAGCAACTATACTCCAATAAAGATGTTAAAAATAAAATAAAATAAAAATTTAAAAAGTCTTTGAATACTGAGAAACCATCAATATCATGGTAGAAGATGGAACTTTTCCAATATTGTAATTTTAGCCTAAAAACTTTGGTTTTATCATTGGCAAAAAAATACCAGTTTTCTTTGAACTGAAAGATTAATTCCATTCATTTTTGTAAAAACATCTGACAAATACCAGAGCTTGAATAACTAAAATTTTTCTGTCAGTCATCCTTTTAAATAAAAATGCTGTTCCATGAAAAGAATGTGACTAGTGTAACTCATAAACAATCACACAAGTGCTTTTCCTTAAGATGACCATCATACTTTGGTAAGCAGTTGAAATATTTTGCTTCCCATTTCACCACGTAAAATATTTAAAAGACATGTACTCAAGGATCATATATAAGAAATTTTTAATGCTTCATCAAGAATGGCCTTACTCTTTAAGTAAAACTGTTGTGGTTTTTGTTTTAATGTTAGTGTGTGTTGGTGAAGGATACAGTGACCACTACTACAGTTTGAGGCTACTGCCTTGATTCTTGCCAAGACAACAGCAGTTTTACTCACCATTGCTTCTATACCATCAGTCCAAAGGTCAACACAATTGAAAAGGCAAATAGCATCTTAATATTACTATGGAAATAGGTTTGAATTTATGGACCTAATAAAAATATCTTGGAGCCCCCCCAGTGGTTTGCAGACCAAACTTTGAGAACTGTTACCCTACAGGAACTTGAACATTTCTTCAAGCTGGCACAGTGAACTTCTTTATCCTAATTTTTAAGTGAGGTATTAGATCTTCTTGGCCCTTGATTACCATTTTGATCCATTAAAATTTTTCTATATTCAACATTGTAATTTTTGAATAAGTGGTTAGTGCTATATTCCACCTTATAGCTTTTTCAGAAACTCTTTGTGTTCCAAATGAAATTTCTCTTGAGGACCAGATGCTCTTGTTAAGTACAAGATATTTCTCTGTGGAAGGTTAATAGCACCATATCTAAAAACAACTAATGGAGATTCCGATGGAAATTAAAATTGGAATTCCTTTGCAATCCCTTACATCTATGCTTTTGATTTTATGTTCTGACTGTGATCCGTTTGGCACTGTATCTTGGCAAAGTATCTTCATGTACTTCATTAAGACAGATTCTAAGATCATGTCTTTGTTCATTAGAAAAGAATGTTATGATTAATTATCAGTAATAGAAATGCTGCTGTTGCTACTGCTGCTGCTACTACCACCACTGGCCACCTCTTATACATAGCATTTAACCATGTTCTAGGTGCTATTTTAAATACTTTACATGTAATTACTTATTTAATTTTAACAGTCATATGAGGTGAATATTATTATTTTCCCCGTTTTTTAGATAAGGAATTTGAGGCATAAAGAGGCTAAATGATTTTCAGTGTCTGCAGTAGGTTTCAGAGAGGGAGAATTTTTGCAAGTACTGTATATTTGCTGTAGGTAATGATATGCATTAATTTAGTAAAGATGGTTGATCAGCTACTATGTGTCATAGATGCTGTGAACTGTGAAGATGTAATACTAAATCTGGAAGCCTATCTTTCTGTGTTTTCTGATTAAAGAGTGTCTACTTTCCTTCTGGCATTCTTCAGAAATCTATATACAATCACTGTTCTGAAAATTATTTACTATGTACACATATATCTTTGTTACACAATAAATATATGTAATTTATTTCATGACGCATTGGGTGTTTTCCTACAGCTAAGTTATTATTTAAATTAGAAACTTTCTTAAGTAACTTCTTATCTAATTTGATAATGAACAAATGTTCTACACTCCATCTGTAAAACGCTGTTACTGATGCTTTTGTCATCCAGAGCTTTCACAACTAGGAATTGGTGACTGGGAGTTGCCTAGCCCTGATGCTCCGGCTCATTTCTGCTCCCACTAGTGGAACTGTATTCTCGAAAGAATTGCATTCTTACAATTTGGTTCCCAAATCTCTTTGTACTCCTTTTACTTGTTATCCTAATTAAGTAATTTCATTAAATCGTATATAACCAAGTGAATATGAATGTGAAAAGACTTTTTTTGGAAAACTTAAGTTGAATGCTGTGTAAAGATAATAAACCAGTGGTGGGATGGATTTGGCTTTGGGCCATAGTTTGCCAACTCCTGATTTATAGTACTGTGCTCTCTCCTTTGTCCTCTCACAATTCAGTTTACTCCTCTTTAAGTAGCCTTAAACATACATCGTCTTTTATTGCTTTTGTCTTTCCACCAGGATTTAACTCTTGTTCATCTACCTCAGGAGATACTTTTTTTTTGTCTCCTTTTCTTTTTATTCTTTCAGTTTATGAGTCAAAAAATAATTATTACAAAGAATGTACAAGTGCATATAAGCCTCATAAGAATGAATTATTGTAGAATCTTTCTATGATGTTTGTGGGGTTTCTATGATGCCTCTGGAGTAAATTATAGGTGAAGTTTCATTATAATGATATGTTATTCTTCACTAATGAACTCTCCTTTAGTATGTTTCAAGATAAATGCATGAAATAGTAAATAATATAGAGTTAAGATACAGTATAATTTTACCTACTTAGGAAAACTCAACCCTCCATCACAGTTTTAAGCGTAATATTTTACTTTCTTTGGGATTGTTGTTGATGTTTAAAAAAGCATGCAACATGCAGGTTAAATGAAGAAACAGGAGTCAGATATGCTGAGTTATATGTGACCTATAAGACATTCACACTTGGATACCTTACCTAGACTTTTTTTTTTTTTTTTTTTTTTTGCAGACCGGGGCACGAACCCGTGTCCCCCGCACCAGCAGGCAGGCCCCCAACCACTGCGCCACCAGGGAAACCCCCCATGCTTAGACTTTTTAAGAAACTAAGTTCTCTCGTTTGTAAACTGTTACATACAACTATCTAAGAATTCAGGGAGATGATGCATATAAATTGTTTAGCACACTACCTGTCATATAGTAAGCCCTCAGTAATTGCTGACTACTAAATAATGTAATTTCTCCCTAGTTATAGGCCTGGGAATAAGATATCTTGCTAACATAAGTACTGTATTTTTGTTTTGTTTTCTGTCTGAGAGGTAAAGTGGATTATTCCATTTCTATAAATTAATTTAGAATATTGACATTTTGCACATTATTAATTATTATTTGATAACCCCAAACTGTATTTAGGACTGTAAATACCTTTTACCAAAATATATTCTTTTTTTTTTTTTTTTTTTTTCCGGTACGCGGGCCTCTCACTGCTGTGGCCTCTTCTGTTGCGGAGCACAGGCTCCGGATGCGCAGGCTCAGCAGCCATGGCTCACGGGCCCAGCCGCTCTGCGGCATGTGGGATCTTCCCGGACCTGGGCGCGAACCTGTGTCCCCTTCATCAGCAGGCGGACTCTCAACCACTGTGCCACCAGGGAAGCCCCCAAAATATATTCTTTAACATTAAACATAATTTCAGACTCTGATTAAACTTCAGTCATGGTATGAAATTTAAGGTCTCGTGTTTCATTAGATTAGTGATCTCTTTGCCCTTGTGTGTAGTCTGTCATGAAATTATATGAAACTTAAAACCTTCAGAGCATTTGTATTTTATTCAAAGTACATTCATCATTATCCATAGTATCTAATGTGCTGCTACCTGTCTTGGCATTCAGCTTCTGATCCATCTAATAATGATTAAAGGACTTCTTTGGTCAATTTTCCTCTCTGTGACTATTGGCAAAAAAATTTCAGTTCTGAATTCTTAACTGAATTCTTAAGGCTGAAGAAGAAACTTCAAAGATAGTTTTCAAACCTGGTTTATATCTTCTTGAAAGGTGTTATAACGCATTGAGCAGTGCAGTGCAATAGGGATGATTAATTTCATTCTTTCATCATTCCTCTAGGCAAGTTTATCATTTTCCCATTTTAAAAAGTAATTTAGTCTTTTTTTTTAGCATAGATAGGAATAATGATGAAATAATTTATAGGATAATGAAATAGCAAAATATTTTGAGATAAAGGAAAATAGATGACTAAGATTCCATAATGTATCTTAGATTTATAAAAGGGTACAGTAGAGCCATATGATCATCACAAGAAGAATGTGTTTTATTCTATTAAAAAATAAGTAACGGGCTCCCCTGGTGGCGCAGTGGTTGAGTCTGCCTGCCGATACAGGGGACATGGGTTCGTGCCCCGGTCTGGGAAGATCCCACATGCCGCGGAGCGGCTGGGCCTGTGAGCCATGGCCGCTGAGCCTGCGCGTCCAGATCCTGTGCTCCACAACGGGAGAGGCCACAGCAGTGAGAGGCCCACGTACCGCAAAAAAAAAAAAAAAAAATTAATTAAAAAATAAAAAATAAGTAAAATTTATCTTTAATATTTGGAAGACTGCTAAGAAAGAAAAAAAAAATGTCCTGAAATAACACTCCTTACAGATAGTTAAAACTACTGAAAATGGAACCTCCAAAACTAAAATTGGGTCCAGTAGATCCTGTATATTAAGAGATGAAGATGTAATATCTTTTTACTCTTTTTGAAGATGCTTATTAAGGTTTTGTTTTTAAAGTTTTTTATGTTCTCTGAATTAACTATTGTCTCCTCACAGAATCAGGTCTCTTTCTCCTCTTGCCCTCCATTCCTCTCCCCTTTCCTTTCCTCTCTCCCCACTTCCCCCATTCCTTCCCCCTTTCTCTCCACTCCTCCTCTTCTCCACCTCCTCCCCTCCCCAGTGTCCGTCCTTCCTTCCTTCCTTCCTTCCTTCCTTCTATCCATTATTGTTCTGTGTCTGGTAATGGTTTACTGTTTACAAATTTACAAGTGTAGATATTTAGGTTGTAGACATTTGTCGTAGACATTTGTTTGCTTTGTATATAATGAGTTTGTTTTTTCAACTTGATCTCTTTTTTTGAATTGGAAATCTGACAGAGACAAATAGTACTTACATAGGGCACATTGATTGAAAGTGTCAGTCTAAGGTGGGTGGGAAGAGAGCCTTCTGACTGTAGACCCCCTAATGTGATAATGCAGATGGATTTATTCTGGGTGCTAACACCCTCATTAGAAGCCTTACCACTTCCTGGTCTATCAGTGAGACTTCCTTGGAAAGCAGCCTGTGTTGCAGGAAGGGGTTGGTGTTAAAGACTGAGATACGCTACCTGCCTACCTGAAGTTATCTTCAAGGGGAGTGAGGGTTAGGATGGGTGCTCATTGAAACAGTTGTCCTGTGTGTAAACTTTTCATGAGCCCTGATTTTGGCTCTATTTTTCACTGTCACCCTTAATCCCAACAGCTGCCATCTTTGCTGTAGCTACTTTAGAGTATCTTCCGGACGCATCCTCCTCTGTGCATTTGATCCCTTAACCATTTACTTTCCCACCTTCCTGAAATACGTTGATATCGTCTCTCCCTCTCCTTCACTCCCCTCTCCTCTGCCTTCACTGTTCTGGGTTTATCCTTTTCTATGTCTATAACTGTCTTGAGTAGATTACTGAGAAGGAAGGAAGTCAAGACATACTTTCAGTGTGCAATTTTCTGAAACATGTATGTTAAAAGGTAGCACCTATTACAGTTTTTGCTGCCACCAGTGATTGAAGTTACTTGTTTTCATAGCAACCCAGCTATCATTAAATTTGGTGGGGTTTTTTTGCCAGCCTAAATTATATAAAATTGCTCTCGTTCTAATGTGTAACCTTTTATAGATAGCTAGCAAATCATCATTGTCCCTTTATTTATTTATTTGTTTGTTTGTTTTGCGGTACGCGGGCCTCTCGCTGTTGTGGCCTCTCCCCTTGCGGAGCACAGGCTCCGGACGCGCAGGCTCAGCGGCCATGGTTCACGGGCCCAGCCGCTCCGCGGCATGTGGGATCCTCCCGGACCGGGGCACGAACTCGCGTCCCCTCCCGGACCGGGGCACGAACTCGCGTCCCCTGCATCGGCAGGCGGACTCTCAACCACTGCGCCACCCGGGAAACCCCATTTTCCCTGTTCAGTTGTTCTTATATAGTTTTCTATGAGTTGTTTGTTCACTTGACTTTCATATTTACTGTAAAATCTGGGTTTTATAACCAGTTTTCATAGTATCTTTATGCAGTATATTGACTCGTCATCACATTTGCTGCAAATATCTTCTAGTTTTTTGTTTTCACTCTAAATTTAATTATGTTTATTTTAGAAATTATATTATTTGAATATGTTTATCCGCTTCATGGTTTCTAAACTTTGAGGTAATAAAGCTATTACAGCTCCAGACAATTTATATTAAGTACGGTTTTTATTTTTGTTTCATTAAACTTTCTAAAATGAATTTTTGTGGAACACTTCTGCAAAATAATTTGGCAGTGCATTTTGAGAGACAAGAAAATTTCTTTATGTTTTGATCCTATTCTTAGAAGACTTGATTAAAGGGAAGAGTAATGTTTGGTGTTTTGAACTCAGTATTATTTTGTCAAATGCTTTGAAATACGAAAAGTCAGGTAAAATATTTTTGTGTTTTCCAGATTATTGCTCAGTTGTAACAATTGTGGACCAGACACATGTAAAGTTAACCTGCCTGTTCTTTAGTGGAAATTATGAAGCCCTTCCAATGATTTATAAAAATGGAGATATTGTTCGCTTTCACAGGCTGAAGGTATAATTCATACTGTTTAGAACTTATATTTGTTTGAAGAGAACACTGTATTGTTCACTAAAACTAGTTACACTGATTATGTGGTTGCTTTGTTAGAACATGACGTCGTGCATTTCAAGAGACAAGAAGAACTGTAAGTAGTATCAGACTTCCAATAATTTATATTAGGAAACTTCTTTGAGCAAACTACCTGACCTCCTTCCACAGAAATGTGTTAGCTGCCACGATTCGGACTAGTTGCATTCCGTTAGAAAACATTGAATAAAAAGGTAGAGCTATTAAATAGTATGTGATTTTTAAAAAATCAGCTTTTTAACACTTTAATATTTTCAGTCTTTTAGGTTTTAAACATTTCAGTCCCTTCATAGTTTGCTTTTGTTACATGAGTTTCCACGCAACCTCTTCACTATCTTGGTTGTCTTTTCTTCTAATGCTTCAGTTTATCTGTAGTCCTCATGGTCACTGATGCTCATAAATGAGTGCAATAGTCCAGATGTCTTCTAGTCTTAAGATATGGTGGGAAACAACTCTCTTGCCCTATTATTGCCTTTTCCCTGAGAATAGAAGAATGGTGGAGAACATTTGCTTAAAGAGAACTAGAAATATTACTATTATAGCACTATATTACAGGCTTATCTGAACTTCAAAAAAAATAGCTTATTTCTCACACACTGCTATTTCCTGTAGTACAGTTGACCCTGAACAGCACAGTTCTGAACTGCTTGGATCCACTGACATGCAGATTCTTTTCAGTAGTAAATAGTGCAGTACTACAGGATCCCACGGTTAGTTGAATCCATGGATGCTGAACTGATGATAGAGGGCCAACTGTAAGTTATAAGGGGATTTTCAACTGCACACATGGTCGGTGCCCCTAACCCCTGTGTCCAGGGGCCAACTGTATTTGTAATTCTTGCTATTGTTTAATGGAAGTAAAATATACATCTCTCTTTTCACAGTATTAGCATGGTCATGTTACTAACACTCTAGAAACGTCCTTTGTACCCCTACCTGGGGTTGTCATTCACACTTCCCCCCTCCAAGAGTAAATAATCTCACAACTTCTAACAACATATATAGTTTCGTATGTATTTGTTCTTTATATAAAGGAAATACACTATAGGTTTTTTTTTGTTTTTTTTTTTAGTTTCTGGCTTATGCTTGTGTGAGTCAACTGTACTATTACATATAGTTTTACTTTGTTCATTTTCACTGCTAAATGGTATTCTGTCCAGCCAATGTTTGAATACACCAGAATTTATATATTTGTTCTGTTGGTCGTTTAGGTAGTTTTCAGTTTGAGGCTATTATGCTGCTATAAACAGTCTAGTACATACCTTTTACTGAATATATATAATTATATGTAATATAATATATACATTTATATGTAATTATGTAATTATATATATTACATATTATATATTGTATAATGCATAGATATATATGCATTTCAGTTGATTGTGTACCAAGGAGTGTGGTTCGTGAGTTCAAGGTTGTGCATATATTAGCCTTTAGTTTTCCAGAGTGTTTTTTATCAACTTACACTCCCATTAGAGATATAAGAGAATTCCAGTTGTTCCATATTTTCACCAGCACCTGATGTTTTCCATTTTTTTGAATTTTAACCATTCTGTTGCATATGTATTAGTATCTTATTGTGGTTTTAACTTGAATTTCCCTGAAAATTTATGAAATTGAGAACCTTTTAAAATTTGTATGTCTTCTGATGTAAAAAGTGTTCATTTGAGCCTTTTGCTCATTATAGAATTTTTAACTTCATTTTTTAATTATTTGTGAAAGTTCTTTATATATTTAGGCTACAGATCTTTTGTCAGTTATATGGACTGTGAATATCTTTTCCCAGTCTATGGATTGCCTATTTACCCTCTTAGTGAAGTCTTTTGATGAACAAAAGTTCTTTATTTTAATATAGTCTACTTTATTAACTTTTGTGTTATGGTCAGTACTTTTTAATTTCCTGTTTAAGAACTCTTTGTCTACTCACTTCATGAAGATGGCTTCTAAGTTTTCCTCGAGGTCATTTATTATTTTCCTGTTTCATATTTAGATCTGTAATTTTCTTTTCCTATAATGTCTTTGACAATTTTGAAATTGAAGTTTTGCTGTCTCACGAAAATAGGAAATGTGCCCTCTTTTTTAGTTCTAGAGTTTGTGCAAGATTACTGGTTTTCTTTTTTCCTTACTTAAATGCTTGGAATAATGCACTGGTAAAGCTATCTGAGCCTGGTGATTCCTTTATTAATAGATTTTATTACTGAATTAACATTAAGAGGAATGAGATATTCAGATTTTTTATTTTTCTATCAGCTTTGATATATTTATAATTTTTAGAAAAGTTTATTTCATCCAAATTGTCAAATTTATTGATAATGCTACTTATCTTTTAGATGCTTGTAGAATTTGTAATGATAAATCCTTTTTTGCAGTCTTGATATTATAATTTGTGTTTCTTCTCTTTTTTTCCAGATCAGTCATTCTAGGTTTATCATTTTTATTAATCTCTTCAGAGAACCAGTTTTTAGCTTTGATTTTCTCTATTGTATGTTTCTATTTCTCTTACCTTGATTATGTTTTCTTTCTACTTTCCTTGGATTTGAAATAATACTCTTTGTGCAGCTTCTTGAGATAGAAGCCTAAATTTCTGATTTTTAACCTTTCTTCTTTTGTAAAGTATTCACTTATTTCTATAAATTTTTCCCTATGTATTGAATATTACTTTAGTTATATCCAACAAGTTTTGGTAACATCACAACTTAAGTATCCTTCAGTTCAATATATTTTCTAATTTCCAATAAATATATAAATACATTTATTAATATCAGACAGTATTACAGGAGACTAAAGGAGGTATTTCATAAGTTCAAAAGGGTTGCTTTATGAAGAAGATATAACAGTCATAAATGCATGTGCATATAATAACTGAGCCTTGAAATTCAGAAAGCCAGTGTTTTTAAGGCATATCCCAGCTGTCTCAGTCAGACTGATGAGCCCTTAGCCTCGCCCTTAGCCTCAGCTGCATTTTATCACTTCAAACTCTTATATTTTAAGTGTTCTAGTTTTCCCTGTAATAGTCATAAATAACTGTTACTTATTATCCTTTTTCCTTTTATAACTTATACCTTAATAGAAAAACTAATTTGTTTTGTTAGTAAAACTGCAAGCCTGATAGTATTAGGGAGGCTGCCACCTAGCTCTTTAAAAAATAAAAATAATCTTGCATAGTGTTTTACAGTTTACATGGTGCTTGTGGATTTTGATATAGCCCAGTAGATTTTATAATTTCATATGCTAATTAAATGAAATATTTAAAGAATTATGTCCTCTATTAACTGTGCTGGCAAGATTTTATAATCTCACAAGTGTTTCCAGTTCCTAGGTTCTGCATCAGTAAACCTGTTTTGTTTTCTACTTTGCCACTTTCTTAAGATCCAAGTATATAAAAAGGAGACTCAAGGTATCACCAGCTCTGGCTTTGCGTCTTTGACATTTGAGGGAACTTTGGGAGCTCCTATCATACCTCGTACTTCAAGCAAGTGTTTTAACTTCACCGCTGAGGACCACAAAATGGTAGAAGCCTTACGTGTTTGGGCATCTACTCATATTTCACCTTCTTCAACATTAGTGAAATTGTGTGATGTCCAGCCAATGCAGTATTTTGACCTGACTTGTCAGCTCTTGGGCAAAGCAGAAGTGGATGGAGCATCATTTCTTCTAAAGGTAGATATTTTTAAATACTTGAAATTGTGTTGTAAGTTACCATGACCTATAAGCCTGTAAAGAGCTTATATTTCAGCATTCTGATGGAATAAATATGCATACTGTTTACTAAGAACTTAAAATCTAACCATTTTTAATGAGCCTGTAATTTCTATGCAACTTTACTCTTGAACTTCTCTTCTTTATCCTATACTTCTAGAGAAAAATAGTATTACCAGATCTACATTTTAAATATAGTATTGCTTATGTTGTGTTTATATATTTCTTATTAGTACTAACAAAATGAGTTGTTTTCTCTTGCTGTTTTTAAGTTGCAGTTCTAAAAATGCATATCTCTGTTTCCCTATCAAGATGTAGCCTTCCTTCTCACTCATTTGCCTTATCCTTGGCCCACTGATGTTGGGTTCTCTTCCCATGTTATTTCACTGTCTGCATCATAGGTAGATCATGGATGGTTTTGAAGTGTTTATTTTTCTTGTTATATTTTATTTTGTTCTTAAATCTGCAGGAAAAAAAAAATGACATAAGACCCATCTAATCTTGGTTTACACCTATCCCAATTTATTCATGAATAGCTTCTGGAGAGGACAGTTGTCTGATACCATCCTCACCTACCTAGCCTAGGCATTTAAACAAACACTGCTTCAGCCCTGCCTCTCTGGTTCTTTCTTTAGCTTCTGACTCTGGAATGATGGAACAGGAAATGGAGCACAGTGGCCCTTGGACAAATATTGGGGTTTAGCATTATTATCAGTTATACCTTGCCCATATTAAAGAATAGTGAAGATAGAAATTATTGAATAAAATACAAAGCTTTTGAAGTTGAAAATAGCACATATTTATATACACATGAAATACTCTGAAAAAGTAAATGAATGCTATAAAAAAACATAAATAATTTAAGTATGACAAAATTGAAGCTAAAGCAACATAAAATCATCCAAACAAAATGAGAAGGAGGTTAGCCAGTCATACTTTTTTTTTTTTTTAACATCTTTATTGGAGTATAATTGCTTTACAATGGTGTGTTAGTTTCTGCTTTATAACAAAATGAATCAGTTATACATATACGTATGTTCCCATATATCCTCCCTCTTGCGTCTCCCTCCCTCCCACCCTCCCTATCCCACCCATCCAGGTGGTCACAAAGCGCCGAGCTGATCTCCCTGTGCTAGGCGGCTGCTTCCCGCTAGCTATCTATTTTACGTTTGGTAGTGTACATATGTCCATGCCATTCTCTCACTTTGTCACAGCTTACCCCTCCCCCTCCCCGTGTCCTCAAGTCCATTCTCTA
>RJWK010041174.1:5188-19768 GCA_004363435.1 Platanista minor
TCTATATCTATATATCTATATATATCTGTATATATATATATATATATATATAGCAACATAAGTAGATTTTAGAAATATGGTATTGAGTGTTAACAGGCAAGATATACAATAACCAAGACATGGAAACAACCTAAATGTCCATCGACAGAGGAATGGATAAGGAAGATGTGGTACATATATACAATGGAATATTATTTGGCCATAAAAAAGAATGAAATAATGCCATTTGCAGCAACATGGTTGGACCCAGAGATTATCATACTAAGTAAGCCAGAAAGTGAAAGAAATACCATATGCTATCACTTATATGTGGACTCTAAAATATGACACAAATGAACTTACCTACAAAAGAGAAACAGACTCACAGACATGGAGAACAGTCTTTGGTTGCCAAGCGGGAGGGGAGGTGGGGGACGGCTGGATTGGGAGTTTGGGACTAACAGGTGCAAACTAATATACAGAATGGATAAACAAGGTCCTACTGTATAGCACAGGGAACTATAGTCAATATCCTGTGATAAACCACAGTGAAAAATAATATGAAAAAGAAATATTTTTAATATATTTTTTTAAATGTCCTGTGTATTTTAAAGAAATTAAGGAAAAAAAGGTAAGGTATATAAATGGCACCATGCCATTTATGCAAAAAATTCATAGTCTAAAAATAACATTGCATCTTTTATAAGGTACATATAGTTCTATGGCATATTTCAAACACATTAGGTAAGTTGCCTATAGGTGAGAAGGGGACATGGTTAATGGATATAAATTAACCAACTAATCAACCAACCAATAGTTGATAGAAGGCCCGTGCATAAACCAAAGACAATATAATACCATGAACCGGATCCATGGAACAGAATAGAGAGCCCAGAAATAAACCCACACACCTACAGTCAATTAATCTTCGACAAAGGGAGCAAGAATATAAAATGAGAAAAAGATGGTCTTTTCAGCAAGTGGTGCTGGGAAAGTTGGACAGCAGTATGTAAATCAGTGAAGTTAGAACATATCCTCACACCATGCACAAAGATAGACTCAAAATAGCTTAAAGACTTAAATATATAAAAGACACCATAAAACTCCTAGAAGAGATCATAGGCAAAACATTCTCTGACATAAATCGTACCAATGTTTTCTTAGGTCAATCTCCCAAGGCAATAGAAATAAAAACAAAAAGAAACAAATGGGACCTAATCAAACTTACAAGCTCTTGCACAGCAAAGGAAACCATAAAATAATGAAAAGAGAACCTATGGAATGGGAGAAAATATTTGCAAACGATGTGACCAACAAGGGCTTAATTTCCAAAATATACAAACAGCTCATACAACTCAACAACAAAAAAAATAAACAACCCAATCGAAAAATGGGCAGAAGACCTGAATAGACATCTGTCCAAAGAAGACATATAGATGGCCAATAGGCACATGAAAAGATGCTCATCATGGCTAATTATTAGAGAAATGCAAATCAAAACTACAGTGAGGTTCCACCTCACACTAGTCAGAATGGCCATCATTAGAAACTCTACAAATAACAAATGCTGAAGAGAGTGTAGAGAAAAGGGAAGCCTCCTACGCTGTTGGTTTGGGAGTGTAAATTGGTGAGCAACTATGGAAAACAGTAGAGAGGGTCCTCAGAAAACTAAAAATAGAATTACCATATGATCCAGCAATCCCACTCCTGGGCATATATCCAGACAAAACTATGATTCAAAAAGATACATGTACCCCTATGTTCGTAGCAGCACTATTTACAATAGCCAAGACACGGAAGCAACCTAAATGTCCATCGACAGATGAATGGATAAAGAAGATGTGTCATATATACAGAATGGAATACTACTCAGCCATAAAAGAGAATGAAATAATGCCATTTGAAGCAACACGGATGGACCTAGAGATTGTCATACTAAGTGAAGTAAGCCAGAAAGAGAAAGACAAGTACCATATGATATCACTTATATGCAGAATCTAAAATATGGCACAAATTAACCTATCTACAAAATAGAAACTGACTCACAGACATAGAGAACAGACTTGTGGTTGCCAAGGGGGAGGGAGGGTGGGAGAGGGATGGACTGGGAGTTCTGGGTTAGTACATGCAAACTATTACATATAGAATGGATAAAGAACAACGTCCTACTGTATAGCACAGGGAACTATATTCAGTATCCTGGGATAAATCATAATGGAAAAGAACACAAAAAGGAATGTGTATAACTGAGTCACTTTGCTGTATTGCAGAAATTAATACAACACTGCAAATCAACTATATTTCAATAAAAAAATATACATAATACCATGAACTGATGAAGTATGTTAAACTCAACCTTTTGGACCCGATGATCCCCCCTACCAACTAATTTTAATTTTCACCTTCTGTTTATCTAGGCATTCAACATTAGAGTGCCTATATAAGTGCTGAGTATATAAACGTATTTTTCAGTTACAGCCCACATGGAATACACATTAATGTGGTGGAGCAACAATATCACTAATTATGACACAAGGTACATAAATATCACACAAAAGAAACCTTAGGGTTAAAAGCATTATAAGACATAGAAGGTTATCAAGAATTCATCAGGAAACATAATCATTCTAAATTTGCAGTCGCTAATAAAAGTCTCAAAATATAGAAAATAAAAACTAACAGAACTACAAAGTGAAATACACAAATCTGTAATTATAACAGAGATTTTAACATATTTTTCACAATAATTGAATTATCTGGGAAAAAAAATCACTAAAAATACCAGATGATTTGAACAACAGAATTAACAATCTTAACTGATACAAAATACTGCAACCCACAACTCTTCATATTCTTTTTAAGCACACTTTGGAACACATATAAAAACTGACTATATATGGGCTATGAAACAAATGTCAACAAATTTTTTAAAATTGAAATCATGCATAGTATGTTCTCAAACTACAGTGCTAGAGATTAAATATAAAAAGATAATAAGAAACCCCTCTTACGTTTGAAAATTAAGGAGTACACTTTAGAATAATCCATAGGTTGAAGAAAAAATCATAAGGGAAGTTAACTATTTTAGACTTAAGATGAGAAAACACTACAGATATCAAAACTTGTCTGGTGAAGTTAATGCAGTGATTTGAAGGAAAATCATAACCTGAAGCCTGTTGGAAAAGAAGGAAATATTTATGAGCTAAGCATCCAACTCAAGAATTTAGAAAAATAATGGTAAAATCAACAACAAAAGTAGAAGAAATAAAATAATAATTAATGAAACATGACTATCTAAACAGTAGAGGTGATTTAGAAATTAAGCAAAAAAAATATAATACTAGACACTTGCCAGTAAGTTTTAAAATTCAGCTGAAATGGATAAAATCACAGGAATAATATCACTTACCAAAAATTACTCAGTAAGAGAAAACCTACATAAATATATAATTATTTAAAAATTGAGTGAGAAGTCAAAAAACTCTACACAAAAAGGGAACTCCAGATCATATAGCTTCACCAGAAATGTCTACAAAGTTCAGGGAAGAAATAAATTCAGTCCTACACAACCATATGCTAAAACCACACCCGACTGGCTAAAATTTAAAAAAATTGAGTCTGACAAAATTGACAAGAATAGAGTGCAACAGGAACTCTTACACACTGCCAGTGGTAGAATAAATTGGTACAATCCTTGGGGATTTTCCCCATGATATAACAACTCCACTCAATTATTTACCCTAGTTAAATGTGTACACGTCTCACAATTTATGTATTAAAATACTCATAGCAGCACTAATCATTAAAGAAAAAATATGAAAACAACCCAAAAGTCCACCAACAATAGAATGGTTCTATACTAGAGGAGAACTAATAAACAGAAACCTCAATTAAATAGAGTTGGAAGACCAGAAGAGGGAGCTCTCACACCCTGCAAAGATAGCAGAGCCCAACTGGAAGAAGGACTTTCCTGGCAAGGACTTAGCCAGTGAAAAGCCATGGACTCTTAGTTTACTGTAGCTCTTCCAGCTTCCTTTTCCTCTCTATAAACGCATTCTCCCTTCCTTGCCATGTGGAGACTTGCACATGGCTCATCATCGTTACAGTCCCCAAATTACAATTCTCTGCTGAACCCGAATAAACCTATTTTTGCCAGAGAAATATCTGGCAGTCTATTTGTTTTGGGATAGCAATAGTTTATCATATGGTCATTCATTGGAATCTTTTACAGCAATAAAAATGAATAAAAACAGCCACATGAAACAACCGGATGACTCCTACAATCATAACATTAAGCAAAAAGAAAATCATAACACAAAAGAATACATAAAATATGATTCCCTGTATATAAAGTTCAAAATCAAGCAAACTTCAAGTATATTGTTTATGATTACATATATTATGGTTCACTGTAAAGGAAAACACATAAATTACTGCTATAAAAGTCAAGATGATGTTTACTGCTTGAAGAGGAGAGAGGCTGTGATTTGGAAGGGATGATTGAGGGGAATTTAGTTTACTGGGAAAATTCAATTTCCTAATCTGAGTGTGATTATATACACGTTTGCTTTTTTTAAATATTAGTTTTATTTATTTTTCTGTATTTTATATTTTATAAAGAAAATGTTTAAAACATAATTTGGCAAAGCTTAAAAGTAACAGAAGAGAAAAATAAAAATTATAGAATGAAGTCACATTAAAAGAAGCAAAAAGAAGTCACAACTGCTAAAAATACACTTAGGAATATGTAAGATGAGTTAGAAAAGTCCAGCAAAAGAAGAATGAGTTTTAAAAGATTAAAGAAAATTACGGATAAGGAATACAGACAAAAGAGATCCAACATAAGCATGTTGAAAAAAAATTAGACAAATAGATAAGCAGAATCTAAAGATAGGAAAACCTACACAAAAGAAAGCACAATCTTCAGACTTAAATGGCATATGAGAAAAAATATTGATAAAGAAAATTCAACACAAGACAAATTATTGGGCCAAAGAAGAAATTCTAAGGACATACAGGCCAAAAAAAAAAAAAAATTTCTTTTTAACCAGTAAGGATATTGAAGGGGAAGAATCAGATGGTTTCAGACTTTTCTACAACTAGATTCAAGGTTAGCAGGGAATAGACTCTGCAGAACTCTGAGTGGATAACCAAAATATGATGAACACAACCAAGCTGTGATTCAAGTTCATAGAAAACTAAGACAGTTTCAGATATGCAAAAAAATCTCTGGACCGGCCGCTCAAAATTAAATCAAAAAGATTACTGACTGTACCTCCCTCACCAACTCCTGGTCTACATTTCTTAGTGGGGCAGTTTTGTCACTAAATGTGGCTATCCCCTGAAATGGCTCATCTCTTTTTGGCCACCTCCTGGGTAATGATTAGGATGAAAGGGATAGAAGGTTCTATAAAAAACTATTTTGAAGTTTCAGGATTGTATCCTGACCATTCCTCGGCATGATGCTTTTCTTTCCCTAACAGCAACTCCAGGCCACCCTGATTGGTACACCCTCCAGGTGGCAGGCCAGCCAAAACAGGCCTTTGGGATTCAAACTTCATTCAGATCAGATACCTGGATTCTCTTTTGGATCAACAAGGCCCTAGGTCATGAGGATAATGATCATTTGGTTGAGTACAATGCTGGACAACTCCCTCTACAAGCCAAGATGTGGGATATAATGGGCTTCTATAAATGTTGTAAAATTGCTTTTGTCCCTTTCCCACCTGAGTCCTCTGGACTGAAGTCCTGGGTGCCAGTGGCAGATGATTAGAGAAAAAGTGAAGTTATAGACACTGGGATGCGACACACTGTCTTCATGGCTCGGGGGAAGACTAGCAACACTAATACCTGGGGAAGGAACACCTTAGAACCTGGGAGGTTCAGGGAGTGGGGAGAACAACTAAGGCTCTCTTTTTCACCCTAGATCCAACACTACTGCCTGGCAAAATAATTATGTGGTCTGCTTGAGTCAAGCAGCAGCTGTGGCTGGCAACCTGACCCACTGCCCAGTTGTCATGCTGTCCACGTTCTATGAGAATGGAAAATCTCACATAGACATGGCAGGCCCTGAGCTATTCTGTTGTGCTTGAGGCCATCAATGGCAGATCCCAAATGTGGACCCCTCTCACATGTATAGACACAGTATGACTTTGTTTCAGTCTGACTGATACAAATTCATAAAATTCTCTTGATGCTGGGAACAGCTGTGGGTTATGTCACATATGGCAAACAAAGCAGCTGTAACTACTCAGTGGCACTGCCCACCTGATATAACCAAATCAAGGTAATGGTTACCCAAATTAAATATAACAACAAACCCCACACTGGAGCGACCTGTGCACCTTCAGGTTATGTGTTTGCATGTGGGGAAGTGTAGACCACTGAATGGCTCTTTAACGGGGAAGGGGTTGCTTTTGGCCCATCTTTGGCCTCCCCTTTATTTACTGCCAATGACACCAACAGCAGCAGGTCATTCTAAATTCCCTTTCATGAGTTGTAATGGAAAACCAGACCCATTGTTCCTCCTGTTGTTACTCAGCTGCTGAGCCCAGGACCCTGGGGCATGGTTTAAATCGATACTGCAATTTGGCCTCATCCTGTGCTTGGAGTCCTATTGATAGTGGCCTTAATTAAATGGCACATGAGACAAACTGAACAAATTTAGTCCCAGCTTCTGTTGGTCAGACTAATCAGAGTGGCCAGTGGAGTGGCTTATCCACGTGAAAATTCACCAGAAGCAAAGACTGTATTGTGTAGGAAAAGTGTTGGATATTTTGGGGAGACATTATTCCACGGGTATTTCACTCTCCCACATGTTGTACTGACAAAAATGTAAGGCCCTAACAATACTTCACCTGGCTGTTTCCTAGGATGTGTGTGCAGTGAGCAACCTTGAGGGATGAAGAAATGTCTCCCTCCAGGACAAAGGGCAGGCTTGCTCACTGCTTGCTATAAAATGGTGAGTTCCCCAAACTCAGTGCTCCTCTCCTGGAATGCAACCCACTGCATGTGGAGGCATCCATCCAAGTCTTCCACATCGACCCTGTGGGACCTGGGGCACTCAGGAAACTGACACAAACATGCCCAATGCTTATGGGGCTATACTCTGAGTAATGAAGTCCTCCGTCTCTGATAGGATTCTACATCTCCTGCCAGCATCCATTAAACAGTAATAGGCTAACTTATTAGGTCACAAGCAGAATAAAATTAAAATTCAGACCCCAAAGTTACATCATAATTGTGAAAAATACATATATAAATTGACAATGGAAACATAGAAAAGCAGCACTTTCTTGGAAGAGCCAGGAAGACGTATCATAGTGTCTAGGCTTCCCACATGTAGAGCAAAATTCTTGACCCAGCGGTCAATAAATCATGCTGTATAAGTAAAAATGTACTAGCCAATATCAATCAGTTCAAGATTTAAAAAGAAAATAAAAATCTAAACAATGCATTATTAAACATAAAAAGTACTCAGAACATAGGATGAGATTTTATTAGATTGCAAGCTCCTTGAGACCATAGACAGCATTTTTCCAGATAGAAAATGATTAGTAAAACCTTTGATTTAATAAGAAAAATTAATTCAAGGACAGATGGAATATCTAAGGATGACAGAACATAGAAGACCTAAATTAAATGCTATTTACTTAATACATACCCTGTCCAAAGTACTAAGGGGGACACAAAGAAATGTGAAATATGGTTTCTATACTAACAACGTGTAATATGCTGATCCATATATATGAAATTCAGATTCTCATTTCTGAGAATAACTTACCTTCTAGCCCCATTTGTTTTTCATCATCTCTCCATATACTAAATTTATTCTAGCTGTATAAGCCACCAGATAGGTATCATTTTCCTAATGGAAAACTGAACTCACCCAAGCCTCTGAATATTGCAGTTTGGATGTCTCAAAGCCTCAAACAGAATTCTTACTCCATCATCCTGCAAGTCATTGTTCCCAAGGTCCAGGCTCTTCAGGTTTGGGTTGTTCAAAATAGCAGAAGCCAGATCCAGACAACATGCACTAATGAGAACACAGCCCATCAATCTGTGAGAAATAAAAAAGAGAAGTGAGATCTTCAGTTGTGAGACTTTATTAGTTTATTCCTAGGAGAGATGCCCAGGTATTTGCACCTTTTTTCTGAGCCTTTTCTATCTATAACCTAGGGTGCACATAGGAAGGTCTAACATTACTAGTAAAAACAGATGAGATTTCTTAATGAGCAGGAAAAAAGCCAGCAGGTAAAACTGCCTTCTCTCACAAATAGATTGTTTTCTAGTAAGCTTCCCAAATCAAGGGTATAAACACTTATTTCTACCAATACCAAAAAGAAATGGATATAACTTTCCCAAGGAACTCACAGATCTCTATGCCTTCAGTTGCTAATATATTTTTGAAATAAAAATGCTGTCCAGGAATCTAAAAGTCATATTTCTGAAGAAGAAAGAAGCTACATACAAAAAGGTATGTCCTTCAAGTCCTTTGTAGGGCATTCAAGAGTATTCACAATCTAGCCTTGTGTTCTCTTTCCATACTTTGTTCCCACCCTATTTTCCAACCATACACATCCATTTTTCCCCCAAATATATCACATCTATCTGCATTCTCCCTTTCTTCTCTCTTCTTTCCTTCTGCTTAGAATATCTGCACATAACAAAATCCTCTTTATCTTTCAAGACTAAAGTAACTCGGTTTCTTCTGTCCCATTCCTTGCTCCTTGGGACTTTCTTCATATCCTTTTACAACATATGGAATCTATATATAGTTGGCTTTATATTTATTTCCCTGCCATCTGCACTTTGTGAGTTACCTCAGGACAAGAGCATAACCTCAGAGATAACCTTTAGCCCCCTCAGCATCTAGCTCATATTTGTTGTAAATATTGGTTGAGAGAATTGGCATCCTGCAGAGGCTATGAAAGTAGCTAAGGAAGCACAAATTTGTCTATGTGTTTACAGCAATGCTAAGGAGAAAAAACAGGCTAAGCAAACATCTTGTGTGCATAGGTCACTTAGAAATTATATCTCTGTAGCTGAAATGAAGGCACTGGATTTACTTTTTTAATCTATTTTTTTAAATACACAGCATGATCTTTTATTTATTTATTTATTCGGTTGCTCCGGGTCTCAGCTGCGGCATGCGGAATCTTCCATCTTTATTGCAGCATGCAGGATCTTTAGTTGTAGCATGTGGGATCTTTAGCGGTGGCATGCAAACTCTTAGTTGCAGCATGCATGTGGGATCTAGTTCCCTGACCAGGGATTGAACCCGGGGCCCCTGCACTGGGAGCAAGGAGCCCTAGCCACTGGACTACCAGGGAAGTCCCAAGGCACTGGATTTAATGATAAACTCCATTAAGTAAAATGTCTTCTAGTTGAATAATAATCAAGGAAACCAGAGAATCACATTGTACCCTATAACATATACATTTTCCCAGAGGAAGTACAGGTGCTTATTGGATCCAAGAGTTCAGTCACCTTAGTGTTTACAGATGTGACAATCAACTATTAAACTCATTTGGAAATTTGGTTGTCATGAGTCAGTCCAGTCAGGCCAAACACTTCTGGGTATACCACTGATCATCAGTTTATCGTTCTAGAAAAACAATGTTGGGCTTAGACCCTTAATGACTCACCCAGGCTACTAGTCCCATGGGAGGCCCTAATGGGAAAGTGAGATTTCTAAGTGACACTTCTATCTTGCTTCACTCGAGCCACAATATTTACCTAATGAAATATTAAACATCATGTAGCTATTAAAATAATCAGATAATTGTATGTAAGTATTTAAATGTGTTTCTGAAATATTATCATGTGAAAAGGAAACCTCAAAGTCATGTCTACACAGTAATCACAATTACATATACACATATCATGCACATGTATGTCTACCCACTCCCAAAGCAAGGGAGAACATAATAGGAATAAAAATGGTTGCTGTTTAAGAATGACTGGATTGTTGGATATTTTTGAAAATTTCATTCCCAGTTTCTTTCAAAGTTGACCTAATTATAAACCTGAGTTTAAGAAAGAAAAACTAGTAGAGCACAATTTCAGCTTCATGGATGTAAGGTAGAAGACACACAGTAGACTCCCTGGACCACAACCAAGGAAAAAATGAAATGGCTACCGTTCGGCCTGATGTCTCTGGTCCTCCTTACCTGAGAGAATGAGGGAAGTTGACTGTAATTACTGTAGTAATTGTTTTAGAAAAATCTGACGAATACATTTCCCCAGCTTGTCTCAGGCAGAATGAGAGAGAGGGGATCAGCTGTGTATTCTTTTCTCTGACAAATATTCCACTCCCAGCCTTTCTTTCCACATCTCCCCTGCCCTCACAGTACATAAAGCTACACAAAAGTAAGGTCACAGAACACCTACTCCAGGTCTTGGAGACTGCAGCTTGGATGCCGAAAGACATCACACAGAAGCTTTACTCCATCATCCTGTAGGCAGTTTGACCCCAGATCCAGATGTGTCAGGCTCTTGTTGCATAGGAGGGAGGTTGAGAGAGATTCACTGCTGAGTGAAGTGAAATGGCAACGCCTCAGCCTGTGGGAAGGACAATGTAAGGAAAGATGGAATCACTGCTCTACTGCCTAGAGATTTATATCTTTGAAGAGATTTCATGTTACAATCCCATATTTACTTGACAGCACTCCAAGTCAGATGAAATACCCTCTTCCCCCATTGCCTCTTTGCCTGTCTCACTCGGGATCCTTAGGTTTGTGCCAAACTGGGCTACAAACTGGATTCTTGTTCTTCAGGATTTTTCTTACTATAAATAATATGTTAACTTCCTTACACTGTACATAAATATAGTATCCTACTGCAGAAGTAGCTCTGTGGAGCACAGGAGCAGGCAAATGGAGTAGAATGAGAGTGATCATAATTAAGGACTTTTCGTACATAATAAAAGTGGCATTTCCAATCAGAAGGGAAAAGATACATTATGCCATAAATGATTTGGGGACAACAGACCTAATATACAGGGGAAAGTAAGTTTAAGGCTTATAAAAAAATAAATTTGGAATAATTTAAAATTTAAATGTTAAAAATTAAGTCATAAAGAATATGCAAAAGATGACATAAGTGGGTTTTTTTTAAAAAAGGTATTTCCAATTATGAAAAAACTTCAAGAAGTCATGAGGAGTCATAATTTGACTACACAAAAGTTGTAAACATCTATATCCTCAAATGACCATAAAGAAAGTTAGAAATGCAGCAACATGCTAGGTAAGTGATTTACAATATATAAAAAATAATAGTAACAACGTATATGTGATATTAATACCATAACATATATAACAGAAAACATCCAGGAGAAAATTGAGCCTTATGAAGAGGCAATTCCTTGAATACTAGAGGCCAAAAACATTTGAAAAGATGTTCAGCATCGAATCATTTTTATAAAGTTATTTTCAACTATCTAATTAATATTGATGAAGAAGCTTGTAGATACAAAGTGAAGATATTAAAAATGTAAGCCCCTAAACTGCTGAGGGAATGTACACAATCCATCTGGAGGCAGTTTAAACATATCTGACAAAATAAAAAATTCTGACTCATCAATTCCACGTCTAGGAAGTTATGTAACAGCAACGAACAGTATAATCACACCATGATCCAGCCATACCATGTAATGCATTTAATGGTTTTTGTTTAATGGTATTGATATATATTTACCTGTTTGGAGCCCAGAATATAGAGTTGGATGGGTGGACTTTAGTCCTAAATCCATCATTTTCTTGTAAGCATTATGAAAGCTGCATAATCTTTCTAAGCTTCACATTCCTTACCTGTTCAGTGAGGCACTTAGAACTCAGGTGGCCAATCTGACACCAATAGGTACTTCTGTTCAGGTTAAACAAATTTTGCGCAGGGCCGAGCACAAAGTAAGGACAAAATAAATGGCAATTGTTAATATCATCCTCCTCCTCATCTTCGTTATCATTAAAGATTCTAGGGAAAAAGCAAGGGACATAATTTGTCCATAATATTTTCCCAGTTTAAATATGTTTCAAAATGTGTATTATATTGGAAGGATGAGAACTAGCAGACACTGACACAAGGCTCTGTAGAGTGCACGCTGGATGTTTCAAGGCATCACTCATAAGCTTTACTCCACTATCTCCCAAGACATTGTCCACCAAGCATAAATGTGCCAGCCTTTTATTGCTGATGAGAGCCAAAGAGAGATCCTCACAACCAGCTACTGTGAGCCCACAGCTTTCTAAGCTGAAGGAGAGAGACAGATGGAGAGACTCTCACCCAGCCAGAGAGTGTGGTTTCCCAGTCTTTGGGATTTGTTCTGAAAATCCAGCTTCCCTACATAGAATGAGAATGATTTAACTAAAGCACAGGGCTCTGATAGAGAGTTAGGGAGGGGAGGGGAGGAAGCTTGTCTCTTCCATCCCCCCCTCCCCAGTTCCCCCACGAAACATGTATGAAAGCATTTAAAAATATCTTTAAATTATAATCTTTTTTAATCTGGGAGAAATTTCCTTTAACTACGGCTTGGAAGAAGGTGGACTGCCGGACGGCTGTACCCTTGCATTCTTTGACTTCTGAAACAGAATAGAGGTGGGCAGGAAATCAGAGGCAAAAGCTGTGACAACCACAAAACTGTCTGCCAAGAGCTCATTTCTTCATGGAAGCCAACCTATGTTTTCTGAGGAACCCTGTCCTTAACAGTGAAAACAAGAAGTAAATCAAAAATAAAATAAAGTGGTTTCTAAAAATAAAGTAAAAGAAGAAGGGAAACAGAAGAAGAAAATAAGAAGTACATGTAGAGCCCCTATTTTTAGAGACTCATATTTAGAGACGACTTGGGCTTTGACCATGGCTGGGACTAATATCAGCTATTTGTAAGAAGAGTCAGGCAGCAGCATTCCTGGAACTTGGAATTGTTCCACTTACTCCCATTTATCAAGGACTTATCAACTTGAGTCCCTTGAGAAATGGTTCTCTACAACAAAATCAGGGTATAGAGAGGGTATAGTGAGAGGCCGAGCGTAACAGCCAATCATGCAATGAATCAAAATTAAGATTTTATACAGTGGGAAAGGTGAGTTTAAGAAAACAAAACCAAAAACTAGCAGTATACATTGATTAAAAATTAAGTGTACAGAATTAAGTCTAAATAACTGTATTCATGTGTTGCCATGATAAAAAGTCAGAAAAGTTTTGAAAGAGTTCAAAGGGTAAAATATTTAGCCCTTGTAATCTTAGATTAAATGAACTTACTGGAAATTGTATGATCGAGGTATACTAAATGTATTGCCTTACATAAGGGTATTTTATTTTATTTATTTATTTTTTGCGGTGCCCGGGCCTCTCACTGCTGTGGCCTCTCCCGTTGCGGAGCACAGGCTCCAGACGCGCAGGCTCAGCGGCTATGGCTCACGGGCCCAGCCGCTCCGCGGCATGTGGGATCTTCTCGGAGCGGGGCACGAACCCGCGTCCCCTGCATTGGCAGGCGGACTCTCAACCACTGCGCCACCAGGGAAGCCCCTACATAAGGGTATTTTAAATGCTGTAATCCTTTTGAATTTGATCAAGATATATTTCGGGGGGGGAACCGTGCAGAGTAATAACTAATAATCACCAATTAAAAACAAGCACTATAACTTGCAAATGTTCCAACATAACTGGACAGAAAACAAAAATGAAACAAAATGTAGCTCATTTCTGAATCAAGAAATAGAAGTGGTACTGAAAACATTAAAAAATGCTTCTAACTGGAGATATAAACAGTACATGCCCAGAGTCTCTTTGTTCATAATCTATTTTGCTTTTATCCTTTCCAGATTATAAGTTTGAGCTTCTCAAACTCTCTTCTTTTCTTCGTGCCAATTAATACAATTTCAGCTATGGACCTCCTAATGCTTTATGAATGAAATCTCAGCCTCATAAAAAGAAAATGTTCCCTCTTTCCCTTGCATCTGCAAAGAAAAGCAGATGGTATTACAAGTCAGAAAATATTTTGTAAGAACATTTTTGCTGTGTTTTATTGTTTTATCATAACAAGGGAATCTTACAAGATATCTGGACCTCAGAAATTGTTGCTATGTCTTTTTTTTTTTTTTAACATCTTTATTGGAGTATAATTGCTTTACAATGGTGTTAATTTCTGCTTTATAACAAAGTGAATCAATTATACATATACATATGTTCCCATATCTCCTCCCTCTTGCGTCTCCCTCCTTCCCACCCTCCCCATCCCACCCATCCAGGTGATCACAAAGCACTGAGCTGATCTCCCCGTGCTATGCGGCTGTTTCCCACTAGCTATCTATTTTACGTTTGGTAGTGTACATATGTCCATGCCACTCTCTCGCTTTATCACAGCTTACCCTTCCCCCTCCCCATATCCTCAAGTCCATTCTCTAGCTGGTGGGAATGTGAATTGGTACAGCCACTATGGAGAACAGTATGGAGGTTCCTTAAAAAACTACAAATAGAACTACCATATGACCCAGCAATCCCACTCCTGGGCATATACCCTGAGAAAACCATAATTCAAAAAGAGTCATGTACCAAAATGTTCATTGCAGCTCTATTTACAATAGCCAGGACATGGAAACAACC
>RJWK010041175.1:0-13688 GCA_004363435.1 Platanista minor
GATCAGCTCAGTGCTTTGTGATCACCTGGATGGGTGGGATGGGGAGGGTGGGAAGGAGGGAGACGCAAGAGGGAGGAGATATGGGAACATATGTATATGTATAATTGATTCACTTTGTTATAAAGCAGAAACTAACACCATTGTAAAGCAATTATACTCCAATAAAGATGTTAAAAAAAATGGATAACTATCTCATAACTTTATAAGAGCAAATTATGAACCAATCAACTGCAGAGCAAGAGACAAAAAATGGTTTTATTAATGACATACTGGGCTGACTCAAAAATTTCTTCAGTCATGCATCTGTATTCTTGAAACAGCTTCTATTAATATATAACAACACTCAAAAGGTACATTCTATGCTATTACCTTAAAATTTAGGGCAAACTAGTGAAGGCAACAGAAGAAAATGTGTGAGACCAAGAATGGCAAAAGATGACATTATCTAGATTTTTTTTGATGTAACAAAAATCAGACTAACTTCATTCTTCTAAGGCCTCAATGATACTCTACCAGGCATTAATTTTAAAGCCTCAAGCCACCTTGAGTCACTCAATAGAAACAAAAATCTAAGCAGGGGGCAGAGAAGACTAGCAATTTTTTTAAAAAGAAATGTAACTGGAGAAAATAAGATGTGTTTTGTTCCACTAGAAATATGACTCTTCACTTTCCCAATCTAACCAGGGCTTGTTCTTATACTATGAATAATATAGCTGTAACTCATCAGAATTGTCTACATTTTAATTTGAAAAATAGTTCCTATGTTAATCTTTAATAGCCTGTCTTCTGGACCAACAGAAAGAGTTACAAAAGAACTCATTTACAGTGGCGTAATTAAGGCCTATGAGAAGCATATTTAGTAATGTGGTGCCATTCCCCTTTTCATCCAATGGCCTCGCTGGTATATAGATCCACCATTTGATCAGTGTATCTGGCCCCAGGGGCTTCATGGTCTGCAAGCCACAACCTACTAATAAGCACCCTCCAGCTTGTTTGCTAAACAGATCAGTCCTGGCAGGCACCCAAAAACTCCAGCCCTTGAAACTTGGAGCTCTTTAACTTGCACAGCCTATTGTGTGGCAAGCGAGAGGATAAACTATGTACCTCATAAATGCAGAGCAATTATGGATCAGTTAGTAATACAGCTGGCTCAAAAGATTGCTTACCTAAACCAAATCGAAGCCTAATTTATTTTTGTATTGTCTTTATTAAAAACCAAACAAACAGCTCTGCAAACTTGTATACACAGTAAAGAAAATGGCTGTATTTTCCTTGTAAACAAGATGGCAACTATTGGCTAAATGAAATCATCCTCAGTAGCTGAAGGTTTTCCTTTAGAACCAAGCCATTGCTTGTTGTAGATTCCTTATGTTGTTAAAGGAAACATGGTAGGTAGAATGCTTTCACTGATAGAAGTTCAATGTGTTCGGGGTAAAGGGGGCTGCACAGTGCTGTTCCTCATTGTAGATACCAGATAAGATACCACCAACTTCAAGCATAAAGAAGTAAAAATGAAGTAGCCTTCATTTACAAAGAAATGGTAATGTAGCATGAGTTCGTGTGCGTTGATGAGTCAACAATTATGATGTATGCAGATAAACCTCTTTGGAAAAGCCCTGCTATAATCAAATTAATACTTGCCAACTTATAAATCCATATGATACAAAAAAACAAAACAAACAAACTAAAACACATTAGGTTCGTAGAGCTGTTAATATTAAAGTACCTGGAAATGGCTAGTGGAGCATCAGCACAGACTTTATTCCATAACTAATGTTTTTCCTACTGTTTGAGCATCTACAGTATGATAATTACATTAACTAACAAACCTTAGACCCTTGGGAAGCTGTTGTGAGAAGACAGTGATCTTCATTTTAGGAAATCTATAATTTTTTAAATGTCTACACAGATAATAATAGATAATAAAAACACAGTAAGGCTGGTTTGAAAGAGATAGGATCTAGACTTGGTTTCACTATTTATTAACCATGTGACCTTAAGCAAGCAACATACCTTACTGAACCTCAGTCTTCTCATCTGTAAAATGGGGGGTAACCTATTCTGACTATCTTGGAGGGATGTTGAACAGAAGTAAGTTAATGGAGTGGAAGTACTTAATAATGTGCAGACATCTACAAATGTAAACTCGTTATTGTTGCTAAATAGAAACAAACTTAGAGAACTATCAGGTACATATTTGTGAACCACTGGACAGATTTCTTTGGGACCAACTTTTAATGACACTAATTACCTTGATTTAGGGATTGGAATATTGGTTTGGGATGTGTAGAGAATGTTATATGATCTCATCTTACCTTTTGATTTGCTATTTTTTAAAAATTCCTGATTTTTGCTACAAGCGTGGATATTTGAGATAAATTGATGACTAGATGCTCCAGTTATTAGCCCCAACTCTTGGGATACCCAATCTGATATGCATAAGTTGGCATTTAGTGGACATTTTAGGACTTTTCCCTGACAGATGGTCAGTATTTACCTTCCTGCTTCTACTTTAGGTAATGTATTAGTCAGCTACTGCTTCAATAATGCTATGTAACAAACCACTCCAAAAATCCAATGGCTTGAAACAACAAGCAGTTATTTCCCACTCACAGATCTGCAGGTTGACTGCAACTTGTCCTGGCTAGGGTGGACTTCAGGCTGTGGGATCTGGTCCTTGGATTCCAGGATCTAGGCTGCAGGCTGGGTGTAGGTCTGTTCCACATGTCTTTTATCTTCCTTGGATCAGTGACTACCCAAGAAATGTTCTTTTCATATCAAGGGAATAGGCTTAAAGTATATTTCATTTCAGTGGGATGAACTTCAAAATTACAGGGCAAGGGACTTCCCTGGTGGGGCAGTGGTTAAGAATCCACCTGCCAATGCAGGGGACACTGGTTTGAGCCCTGGTCCGGGAAGATCTCACAGGCTGTGGAGCAACTAAGCCCGTGCACCACAACTACTGAGCCTGTGCTCTAGAGCCCGCAAACCACAACTACTGAGCCCACGAGCCACAACTAATGAGCCCTTGTGCCACAGCTACTGAAGCCCTTGGGCCTAGAGCCCATGCTCCACAACAAGAGAAGCGACCACAATGAGAAGCCCGTGCACTGCAACAAAGAGTAGCCACCACTTGCCACAACTAGAGAAAGCCTGCACACAGCAACGAAGACCCAATGCAGCCAAAAATAAATAAATAAAATAAATAAATTTATTTAAAAAAAAATTACAGGGCAAGAGCCCTTGGTGAGTTGTTCTAATACAAGGGAAGCATGACAAATTGGAACAGTCCAATCTACTACACATGTTTTTATAAGTGAGCTTATATTTTAGTTTTATATATTTTAAACATTAATAACTTTTGATTACACTCTTAAATCACCCATAACTTAACCCATGTGGTTATTAAGCACTTGGAATATGCCTAGCCCAAACTAAGAGGTGCTAAAATTGTAAAATACACATCAGATGTTGATGACTTTGCAAAAAAAAAGTGTAAAATATCTCATAATAATCTTTGTACACAAAGGTATTTCCAGTGAACTCTTAAACCAGAATCAGAGCCATGACACGGCAACATGAATAAGCAAGAGGAAACCCTGGCAGACCCTCTCCTCCCTGAAGAGGTCTTGCTGCCTTTATTGGAACAAGGGAATTCTATTCTAAACCAGCCCCCCAAAATAAAAAATATGAGAATGGAAATCCTCAACATACTCAATAGATATTTTCCCAAATGTTTATCTCAATTTTTGGTAAATGGATATTAGCAGATCACCATCAGTATGGATTCTGAAATGATCCTCAATCAGTCCTGACTTCATAGGACTCTTTTTCTCATGGCCCCTCAGAATCCTACCTCTAGCAGAATGCAACTCTTCCTGAAAAGAACTTTTTATTCACAGTGTTGGCCAAATTTTGAAAGGTGAGGAACTAAGAAATTCTACAACCGAGGTAATTGTTGCTATGTCAGTTCATATCTCCTAACACATTCCTCCAAAAAAAATAGTAATAACAGAGAAAACTACATAAAAGCATGCCCTTGGCATGAATAAAAGACAGTGTCTAAACTTCAAATTATCGGAGGTAAAAAGGTAAACACCACATCCCAGCAAACTACCCTCACGCTCCTGCTGCCCAAGTCTCCATGGGGAGAAGGGTAGTCTGGGGAAGACTGCAGGGAAGACAGAAGCAGGAAAAGGCCATAGACTGATCTAAAATCACAGGAAGGGAAAGTCCACCCTACATGGAAAATGCCAGGAAAGAGTCTTTGTGGATCAGAGCAAGATGATGGAAGATACTTAAAGTGTGTACAGGACTCGAGGTGGTGTCTTGAGAAGGCAACTTTTCCAGGCAAAGGAGGGGTGGCTTTAATGAGAATGGAGAAGTGCCTTTAGAAAACTGCACAGTGAGACTATGGATAAACACCCAGGCTGATGGCTAAGGGCAACCTCCTCTCTGCTCGGGATCTCAGCATCTCTCCCAACTCCAGGACATTGCTCCAGCACCTCTCCTCTCTCCTTCCTTTAGCATCAGCTTCCTGGTCTCCCAGATCTTTCCTGCCTGCATGCAAACATACGGATGATTCTCTCACGTAAAAAACAACTTACTCCCTCATACCCATTAGAATGGCAAATATAAAAAGAAAGAAAGAAAGAGAGAGAGAGGGAAGGAGGGAGGGTGGGAAGAAAGGAAGGAAGGAAAGGAAGAAAGAAAGAAAGAAAGAAAGAAAGAAAGAAAGAAAGAAAGAAAGAAAGAGAGAGAGAGAGAGAGAGAGAGAGAGAGAGAAAGAAAGAAAGAAAGAAAGAAAGAAAGAAAGAAAGAAAGAAAGAAAGAAAGAAAGAAAAGAGAAAGAAAGAAGGAAGAAGGAAGGAAGGAAGGAAGAAAGAAAAAGCAAAAAGAAAAACAGGAAAAAGAAAGAAAGAAAGAAAAAAAGAAGGAAGGAAGGAAGTGTTGGTGAAGACATAAACTGGAACGCTTTTGCATTGCTAATGGGATAGTAAAATGGTGCAAATGCTATGAAACACAGTATGGTGGTTTCTCAGAGAAATTAAATATGGAATTGCCATATTAAAAAAAAAGAAAACTGCAAACTGCACAGTGAAATGTAAAGAATGGACTTGAGAACATGGGGAGGGGGAAGGGGAAGCTGGGACAAAGTGAGGGACTGGCATGGACTTATATATACTACCAAATGTAAAATAGATAGAAAGTGGGAAGCAGCCACATAGCACAGGGAGATCAGCTCGGTGCTTTGTGTCCACATAGAGGGGTGGGATACGGAGGGTGGGAGGGTGATGCAAGAGGGAGGGGATATGGAGATATATGTACACGTATAGCTGATTCACTTTGTTATACAGCAGAAACTAACACACCATTGTAAAGCAATTATACTCCAATAAAGATGTTAAGAAAAAAAGCAAGAAAGAAAACTGCACAGTGAAGGGGGAAAAAGCAAGAGAGGAAAGTTAGGATTCTTTAACATAAGGGAATATTAAAAAAAAAATTCAAGAACAACTTCCTCCCATCAATGCCCTGAACACATACGCAGACACACACACAAATACACACAGTTTAAAAAAAAAAAAAAATCCACACTATGCTACACTGACAACAGAGGGAGCTCTTGAACCAGGAATCTTGTAAACCACCCCCAGTCACCCCCTATCCACAGAAATGCAGAGATGCAAGCAATCTTTATTTAAGCAAAAAATACCAAGACAAAGACTAAAACAATTCTGCTGATGAAAATTACTACCTCCACTCCCACTATTCCCTACCATGTCCTGGCAAGTCAGAGAACTGAGGTTCCATGGAGGCCTTTACTCAGGAGTCAGGACTGTTCTGCTAGGACACCCTGCTCAGATAAATGTTTGCCTGTGAGGTCATAGCCACAGAAACAACAAATAGAAGCACAGAGGCCGATTCGAAGATCATGAAAGGGAGATAGTGATGGATTGCTCTAAGAAAGGTGGTTAAAGTAATAGGATTCTAGATATATTTTAAGAGTATACCAGAATTGTTGATGGACTGAATATGTGGTGAGGAGGAGAAAAGTAAAGAATAGATCCTAGGACTTTGGTCTAGAGAGCTAACAGAATGTAGGTACTATGGACTGAGATAGTACTGGGGGAAGTGAGTGAGAATTAAGAATTTGGTAATGTTAAGTTTCAAGTGACTTCTAAATATATGTTTTTGAATTTCATGGGGTTTGATGTTATTATAAATTATACTGTTTTTTCATTTCTATTTCCCATTGTTTAGTTCTATAATTTAGAATTATACGTTAGCTTCATACATTGGCCTTGTATCCTACTACCTTGCTAAACACACTAAATAGTTCTAGTTTTTTATAGATCCTTTAGGATTTTCTACATAGATAATCATGTATCTGTGAGTAAAAGCAGTTTTATTTTGTTCAGTCTAATAGGTATGCCTTCTATTTCTTTTTTCTTGCCTTGTTGCTCTGCCTAGGACCTCCAAAATGATGTTGAATTGGAGTACTGTGAGTGTACTTGCCTTGTTCCCTACCTTAAAGGGAGAGCATGCAGTGTAATATTGTAGCTACTCTGTAGATGCCCTTTATCAGGTTGATCAAGTTCCCTTCTGTGTCAGTTTGGCTCCTCTAAGAAGTAGATGCCAAAACGGGATTAGATGTGCAAGGGATTTACTGGAGGAAATTCCTGGGAAGGATAAAGTGGGAGGAAGTGAAGTATTCAGGAGAGACTTCATATCTGCTGCAAATCTAACACTTGTGAAAGGAGAGCAGAAAGTCTTGGTGGATAACCAGGTGGTATAAGCCAAACCTTTATACTTGAGGGGTCTGAGCTCATGGTAATAAAACCCTCTTCAGGCTGGGATTGCTGCACATGTGCATTCACAGTTACAGCAAGGCAAATGAGTACTGCGGGAGGGGCGTGCCCAAAAGGATCACCTGGGTTCCACATGTTTTCTACCTGTCCCCATTGTATAACAGATGCCCTAACTCCTCCTGTTGATTAGAGTCAATAGTCCCTGCTGAGAGAGTGATTCCTCTTGTTTGTCATTCCCTGGGCACAAAAGTGCCCTGGGGGTAACTGTAAGTCATAGTTCAATGTAATTTTGCTGTGTCCCCTGGTAAGAGTGCACCCTCTTTGAGTATCAGAACACTGCAAAACAAAGAGATGCAGGAATGGGAAACACAAAGTCCCAGTGGGTAAGTGAGGTTGGATGTTCAGAGGTGGGAGTAATTAGATTTGCCTTGGAAGTAGAAGTTCATGCTGGTGAGGTCATGGATAGCCTTCATCTCTGCTACTCTGGTACCCTGTTAATATTCCAAGCATGCCAGTTCAGTGGACACCAACATTGAAAACTGTTAATGTCAACTGGCCAACCCATTTTATCTGCTGATTGAGACTTTTTGTTAATGTATGATATAAAAATCTTCATACTTACTGTCAACTCTCATATGTTCATTTGGATGACTTCATCCTAGATCTCTTATTTTCCAATTCTTTCCCTTCCAGGTTCCTGACAAGATGGCAAGGCCACTGACTACTGTCCTAGGATATTGATATATTCTCACCTTGGGCCATGTCTCTTTCCACAAAATGGATGACCAGGTGAACCACTCACAGATCTGTCCATTGAGAAGATTTTGTCTTTTTATCAACCTTCAAGGCGACTCCTGAATGTGTCTATAATGCAGTTTCTATCCATTTTTAACTTGTTCCTAAATACGAAGCTGATCCATCTGAAAACTAAACTCAGGCTTTTCCTTCTTTCTTCACTTGATGTTATGGGACACCTCCATATGGCTACAGTTGCAAGCTTAAGGAAGGAGAGCTCTGAGCTGGGTGACATGGGGGTCTGGGCTACCTGCTCATGCCCAGCTTATTCATGCCCTCTGGTAATATTTGGGGTTTATCCTACATGAAACATTTCCATCTTAGTACAGGCTACCACTCCAAATGGTCAGACTTGATCACTTGGTGCGTTCAATAAAACCCAGATGAGAATGAACACATGGTCATCTGATGCCATGATCAAGTGTTTCTAGCATGTTACTAGATCCTAGTAGAGACAAAACACTCGACCATGGAGCAACAGGTTGGAATGTCCTCCAGCCTCCTCAATCTTCTGAAAGAATTTTTATGGTACTGGCAATTCCTTTTGAATGTTTGATAAAATTCAACAGTGAAGCCAACTGGGCCTGGCAATTTCATTCTTGCAAAGTTTTAAATTGTGAATTCAATTTCTTTCATAGAAATAAGACTATTTATATTTTCTACTTTTTCTTAAGTTTTTATAAATTTGTGTCTTTCAAAAAATTTGTCCATTTCATCTAAGTCATTGGATTTATTTGCACAAAGTTGGGCTTAATAGTCCCTTATCATTTTCCTAATGTTTGTCAGGTCTTTAGTGATGCTCCTTCTTTCATTCCCAGCATCAATAATTTGACTTTTTTATTTATGGTTTTTGCTCATTTTGTAAAGTTTTCCTCCCATTTTAAAATATCTTGTAGAGCAGTTCTTCTGGCAACAAATCATCTCAGCTTTCGTTTGACTGAAAGTTTTTATTTCTCCTTCATTTAAAAAAAAAAATTCCTAATTAAGGATAGAATTAGGTTGACAGTTTCTTTCAACACTTTACCGATACCCTCCTATTGTCTTTTGGCTTAGAGAGCATGTGAAAATAAGTCTTAATACAGTAATTTTGATCTTTGTTTCTCTATATACAATGCATCTTTTTCCTCAATGCTTTAAAACTTTTATCTTTGTTTTTTAGAATTTTTGTTATGATGTATCTTGATGTGTTTTTCATTGTGTTTGTTCTGCTTGGGGTTTGTTGAGTATCTTGGATCTGTGGATTTATAGTTTTTGTCAAATTTTGACAATGTTTGGACATTATTTCTTCAAATATTTTTTCTGTTTCTCTAGCTTCATGTATATTAGACTGTTTAATATTGTCCATAAATCACAGAGATTCTGGGGGATTTTTCAGTCTTCTTTTTCTCTGTTCCATTTTGGGTAACTCTATTGCTTTATCTCTAGGTTCACTACTCTTTTCTTTTCCAATGTCTAATCTGATGTTAATTGCATCCAGAGAATTTTTCATTTTAGATATTGTGATTTTCAACACCAGAAGTTCCACATGGTTCTTTTTCAGATCATTGATTTCCTCACTATGTGCATTTTTCGATTAGTCATTTTAATATGAATGTCTGCTAACACCATTACTGCTATCATTTCTGGGCCTTTTTTTTTTTTTTTTTTTGCAGTACACGGGCCTCTCACTGTTGCGGCCTCTCCCATTGCGGAGCACAGGCTCCAGACACGCAGGCTCAGCAGCCATGGCTCATGGGCCTAGTTGCTCCACAGCACATGGGATCTTCCCAGATCGGGGCACGAACCCGTGTCCCCTGCATTGGCAGGCGGACTCTCAACCACTGCACCACCAGGGAAACCCTGGGCCTATTTCTATTGACAGCTATTTATCTTAGTGTGGGTCACATTTTCCTGCTTCTTGGAATGTGTAATAATCTTTTACTTGGTGCTGGACATTGTGGAATTTATAATGTTGAGTGTCTGGATTTTATTGTCTTTAAAGAAAAACTGGGTTTTGTTTTAGTAGGCAGTTATGTTACTTATGGGTGAGGTCAATCCTTTCAAGGCTGGTTTTCAGTCTTTGTTGGGTGGGTCTATGTAGCCTTCATTCTAGGACAAAGTTAGCCTCATGATGAAGGCATAACTTTTCTGCTGTCTTAATTTCTGACTTCTTGATGTATTCAGCCAGGGTTCTCCATTCTGGCTGGCAAAAGCTTCAACAGTTCTCAGAAGACTTCTGTGAGTTTGGAAACCATTCAGTTGCCTGGTTTCCTCTTTGCTCAACCTCATGAAGTTTACTATTATGCAGGAGTGCCTTAGTATTTAGTAAGAACTCAATGGGATCCTTAAGTATATTTCTGGAGCTCTATTTGTGTGTGAAGTCCCTCCTCTCTGGAGCTCTGCTTTACGACTTCTAGGTGCCTCCATACCGTGAGCAGTAATCTGTCTCCAAGACTCAGAGAAACCAAAGCTGCCACCCTCTCCTTGGGACCTCCTCCTTGTTCCTCCCACTGAAAGGTGTGGTAATTGTAGTTTGTTTTTTTTCAAACACGTAGACTTTTATTTATTTTTTTATACAGCAGGTTCTTATTAGTTACCTATTTTATACATATTAGTGTATACATGTCAATCCCAATCTCCCAATTCATCACACCACCACCACCATGACCCCACCACTTTCCCCTCTTGGTGTCCATACATTTGTTCTCTACATCTGTGTCTCTATTTCTGCCCTGCAAACTGGTTCATCTATACATAATTGTAGTTTTGACTGTAATGGTTTCCCTTCTCTTGAGGATCAGAGAATTGTACTTCCTATTGTTCCAAGTCTTAAAACATCTGCATCAAATCTTTTCTCCAGTATTCGTGTTGTTTAAAGTGGAAGGTTAATTCATGTAACTCCATCATGACTGGGTACAGCATTTCCTAGGCAGTTGAACATTTGAATCTGACTCTGACACTCACAGAAGTCTAGTCTGAAGCTATAAATCTGGGAGTCATGTAGTACAAGTGTTTCTCCAGACTTGATTATGCTGTGTGGAGATAGTGCTCCTTTCAGCCCCTAAGGCAGCTGGGTGGTAATTGCAGGCTGGGCTCAGCCCCTGGCTGCCACCCCAGTATGAAAAAAATTTTTAAATATATATTACTTCTACTTTCTCTACTTGAAAGTAATATGGAGAATAGAGCAAAGGATTAAGCTCTGGGCATTCTGAAACTTAGAGATGGGGGTAGGGGTGGGGAGAGGAATATCCATCAAGGAGATTGAGAAGTAGTACTCATGGAGTAGGAGAAAGCCACGAGAACATGCTGCATTGGAGCTAAGTGAGAAGACCTTTCAAGAGGGCTGGAGTGATCAGATGGTGTTAGAGGTTAAGTAAGATGAAGAATGAGATTTGAACACTGGATTAGGCAAGATTAGGAGAGTTGGTAATCTAGCAGGAGCATTTTCAGTGCAATGGGGAGGGAAGCAGACAGCTGTCATGACAAGGAGCAGAGAAGGTACCTTGAGAAAAATAAGGAAAGAAGGACAGAACTTTTTTTTAAAGACAAGTATCCTTTACAGAGAAATTCTATTTATTTCTATAATAAAATGTTCCAGTGTTGTCACAATACCTCTTTTGTACTCTAATTTGTCCCATTCATAGATTTGTTGGGGGTTGTTTTCTTTTTCTTCTTTCTTTTTTTTTTTTTCCGACCATGCCACGTGGCTTGCGGGATCTTAGTTCCCTGACCAGGGATTGAACCCGGGCCCCCTGCAGTGGAAGCTCAGAGTCCTAACCACTGGACAGCCAGGGAACTCCCCCATCCATAGATTTGTTAATCACATTTTCCATATACAGTTGATCCTCATTATTGTGGATTTCATATTTTCAAATTCATCTAATCACTAAAATTTATTTGAAATCCCCAAATCAGTACTCGTGGCCCTTTCGAGATCATTTGCAGACATCTGCAGGGTGGTGAAGACTTTGATTTGCTCCACGTGCACATTCCTAGCTGAGGTGAAAAAGGCAGCACTCTGCCTCTGGTTTCAGCTCTGAAATTGTAAACAAGTATCTCTTTGTCACGGTCTATGTAGTGCCAATTTTTCACATTTTTGTGCTTTACTTTGGTGATTTCACTGCTTAAAATGTCCCTCTAGTGTAGTGCTGAAGTGCTGTCTAGTGTTCCCAAGAGAAAGAAGGTTGTGATGTACCTTATGGAGAAAGTATGTGTGGTAGATAAGCTTCATTCAGGCATGAGTTATAGTGCTGTTGGCCATGAGTGCAATGTTAATGAACCAACAATGTATATCACATAAAACTTCTTTAAACAGGAATACACATACAACAAGGTTGTGCATTGTCCATTAACAAAAATGTTGTGACCAGAAGCTCACAGGACCCTAACCCTGTTTCACCCTAGGAGCAGTGGTTCAGTAGCTGCTATTCAGTCTTCGCAGTGACTTGATAGAACATAACTGTTGCAAATGAATGCGAATTGACTGTATAATGTTTTTCTTTAAAAAAAAAAAAAAAGTAAGGCGTGGTACAAAAATCACTAGACCAAGAATTCTGGGAACTTGTTTCTAGTTCTCATTCTTCCAATAACCAGTTGTTCATCCTTCAGTGAGCACTCTGGCCTCATTTGGTTTCTTCATCTATAAATGGAGCTCTTTCAATTAGATTATTGCTAGGGCCCCCAGAGCTCTAGCATTCTCTGACCTTGTATCATCACTAAGGGAAATTCCCAGTGATAGTCTCTTCCCAAGAAAGTCTCTTCTGCTTTATTTCACACCACCTCATTTCGTAAGGGGGATGAGGGAGCCCCCTTACGAAATGAGGTAAGCACCATGTTCTAGAGAGTGCCATAGAGATGAAATAAAATACACTGATTTTTTTAAATCTGGGAAGTTTTCCCAGGAAAAGAGTTGCTTATGACTTTGGAAGTCATATCAAAATAACCCCCACATGTTAACAGTACATGTCACATTAAGAAATAGATATTAATGAGGGATTTTAAAAGAAAACAGCCACAGTAGGTTTAAATAGGGTGCAGCCTTCTGATGACAACTTTGAATATAGAGTGCTAAAATGCAGGCAGACTGAGTAAGGTGTGGGCACAATACTAAAAATACAAGCAAAACAGAGAGTACAGTCAGGTGGCAACCTGAATTCACACTCAGTGTTTTAATATCAGAAGGAAGAAAGCCATTTGCAACTCTGCTAAAGGATGAAGCTCTGCTGAGTGTTAAGAATACAGGCCCACATGTGTAATGACAGAAGGTGAATATCTTATGGGGGATGTGAGAGGGCAAGGAGGGAATTGAAAAATGAAAAAAATTCTCTGCGTAATTTGGCTTTTTTCCTTATTAGAAAAATACTAATAGTAACTTAAAAATGAGTGTGTTGTTGGATTCTGTCTGCTAGTATTTTGTTGAGGATTTTTGCATCTATATTCATCAGTGATATTGGTCTGTAATTTTCTTTTTTTTAGTATCTTTGTCTGGTTTTGGTATCAGGGTGATGGTGGCCACATAGAATGAGTTTGGGAGTGTTCCTTCCTTTGCAGTTTTTTGGAAGAATTTGAGAAGGGTGGGTGTTAGCTCTTCTCCAAATGTTTGATAGAATTCACCTGCGAAGCCATCTGGTCCTGGACTTTTGTTTGTTGGAAGATTTTTAATCAGTTTCAATTTCATTACTTGTGATTGGTCTGTTCACATTTTCTATTTCTTCCTGGTTCAGTCTTGGAAGGTTATACCTTTCTAAGAATTTGTCCATTTCTTCCAGGTTGTCCATTTTCGTGGCAGAGAGTTGCTTGTAGTAGTCTCTTAGGATGCTTTGTATTTCTGTGGTGTCTGTTGTAACTTCTCCTTTTTCATTTCTAATTTTATTCATTTGAGTCCTCTCCCTCTTTTTTCTTGATGAGTCTGGTTAATGGCTTACCAATTTTGTTTATCTTCTCAAAGAACCAGTCTTTAGTTTTATTGATCTTTGCTATTGTTTTCTTTGTTTCTATTTCATTTATTTCTGCTCTGATCTTTATGATTTCTTTCCTTCTACTAACTTTGGGTTTTGTTTCTTCTTCTTTCTCTAGTTCCTTTAGGTGTAAGGTTGGATTGTTTAC
>RJWK010041176.1:0-19667 GCA_004363435.1 Platanista minor
CTCTTTCTGACTTACTTCATTCTGTATGACAGTCTCTAGGTCCATCCATGTCTCTACAAATGACCCAATTTTGTTCCTTTTTATGGCTGAGAAATATTCCATTGTATATACGTATATATGTATTCCATTGTCCATAAATATTCCATCGTACATATGTTCCACATCTTCTTTATCCATCTGTTGATGGGCATTTAGGTTGCTTCCATGACCTGGCTATTGTAAATAGTGCTGCAATGAACATTGGGGTGCATGTGTCTTTTTGAATTATGGTTTTCTCTGGTTATATGCCAGGTAGTGGTATTGCTGGGTCATATGGTAAGTCTATCTTTAGTTTTTTAAGGAACCTCCATACTGTTCTCCATAGTGGCTGTATCAATTTACATTCCCACCAACAATGCAAGAGGGTTCGCTTTTCTCCACAACCTCTCCAGCATTTGTTGTTTGCAGATTTTCTGATGATGGCCATTATGATTGGTGTGAGGTGATACCTCATTGTAGTTTTGATTTGCATTTCTTGAATAATTAGTGCTGTTGAGCAGCTTCTCATGTACGTGTTGGCCATCTGTATGTCTTCTTTGGAGAAATGTCTATTTAGGTCTTCTGCCCATTTTTGGATTGGGTTGTTTGTTTTTTTAATATTGAGCTCCATGAGCTGTTTATATATTTTGGAGATTAATCCTTTGTCCATTGATTCGTTTGTAGATATTTTTTCCCATTCTGAGGGTTGTCTTTTCATCTTGTTTATAGTTTCCTTTGCTGTGCAAAAGCTTTTAAGTTTCATTAGCTCCCATTTGTTTATTTTTGTTTTTATTTCCATTACTCTAGGAGGTGGGTCAAAAAAGATCTTGCTGTTATTTATGTCAAAGAGTGTTCTTCCTATGTTTTCCTCTAAGAGTTTTATAGTATCTGGTCTTACATTTAGGTCGCTGATCCATTTTGAGTTTATTATTGTATATGGTGTTAGGGAGTGTTTTAATTTCATTCTTTTACATGTATCTGTCCAGTTTTCCCGAAACCACTTATTGAAGAGACTCTCTTTTCTCCATTGTATATTCTTGTCTCCTTTGTCATAGATTAGTTGACCACAGGTGCGTGGGTTTATCTCTGGGCTTTCTATCCTGTTCCATTGATCTATATTTCTGTTTTTGGGCCAGTACCATACCATCTTGATTACTGTAGCTTTGTAGTATAGTCTGAAGTCAGGAAGCCTGATTCCTCTGGCTCCATTTTTTTCTTTCTCAATATTGCTTTGGCCCTTCGGGGTCTTTTGTGTCTCCATAGAAATTTTAAGATTTTTTGTTCTAGTTCTGTGAAAAATGACACTGGTAATTTGTTAGCAATTACATTGAATATGTAGATTGCTTTGGGTATTATAGTTATTTTCACAATATTGATTTTTCTAATCCAAGAACAGATGGTATATCTCTCCATCTTTTTGTGTCATCTTTGATTTCTTTCATCAGTGTCTTATAGTTTTCTGAGTACAGGTCTTTTACCTCCTTAGGTAGGTTTATTCCTAGGTATTTTATTCTTTTTGTTGCAATGGTGAATGGGATTGTTTCCTTAATTTCTCTTTCTGATCTTTCATTGTTAGTGTATAGGAATGCAAGAGGTTTCTGTGTATTAATTTTGTATCCTGCAACTTTACCGAGTTCATTGATTAGCTCTAGTAGTTTTCTGATGGCATCTTTAGGATTATCAATGTATAGTATCATGTCATCTGCAAACAGTGACAGTTTTAGTTCTGCTTTTCCAATTCATATTGCTTTTGTTTCTTTTTCTTCTCTGATTGCCATAGCTAGGACTTCCAAAACTATGTTGAATAATAGTAGTGATAGTGGACATCCTTGTCTTTTTCCTGATCTTAGCGGAAATGCTTTCAGTTTAGCACCATTGCGAATGATGTTTGCTGTGGGTTTGTTATATATAGCCTTTACTATGTTGAGGTAGTTTCCCTCTATGCCCACTTTCTGGAGAGTTTTTAATCATAAATGGGTGTTGAATTTGTCAAAAGCTTTTTCTGCATCTATTGAGCTGATCATATGGTTTTTATCCTTCAGTTTGTTAATATGGTGTATCACATTGATTGATTTGCATATACTGAAGAATCCTTGCATCCCTGGGATAAATCCCACTTGATCATGGTGTATGATCCTTTTAATGTGCTGTTGGATTCTGTTTGCTAGTATTTTGTTGAGGATTTTGCACCTATATTCATCAGTGATATTGGTCTGTAATTTTCCATTTTTGTGACATCTTTGTCTGGTTTTGGTATCAGTGTGATGGTGGCCTCATAGAATGAGTTTGGGAGTGTTACTTCCTCTGCAATTTTTTGGAAGGGTTTGAGAAGGATGGGAGTTAGCTCTTCTCTAAATGTTTGATAGAATTCACCTGTGAAGCCATTTTGTCTTGGACTTTTATTTGTTGGAAGATTTTTAATCTCAGTTTCAATTTCATTACTTGTGATTGGTCTGTTCATATTTTCTATTTCTTCCTGCTTCAGTCTTGGAAGGTTGTGCTTTTCTAAGAATTTGTCCATTTCTTCCAGGTACAGCTCACTTCTAAATAAATTCCACACAGAGGACATGTAGAACACTCCAAGTGAACTGAGTATTACTTTTGAAACTTTGTAGTACTCCAACTTACAATGCTCTCTCAATTCGACTCAACCTCAATTTCACTGATACCTTTAAAAATGAACTTTCATGATAAATACTTTTACCTGGAATTTAGAAACTCTTTTTTAGTGAATCTCTTGCCAAGAAAAACTCATGCATCAATTATACTTTGGGTCTTTTACCATCCTAAGTCACCATGCAATTTACCTTTTCTTGCCCTGAGTTATATGTCCTTAGTTTTCATACAGCACTTCTTGGCCCCCTTGGCACTGCACATAACACAATCTCAAGACAAGTTGATAAAGGACATATAGAAAGAGCTTTGAAAATGACACCTGAATTCCAAGGCAACCCCCATGGGATTACTGTGGAGCCTCTTCCAGCCTTTAGCAGAGTCTCAAATGTCCCCATCAGTGTGAAACTTAGAAGCAATTTTAAAGCTACCAGTTGATAGTTGTTACAGAACTTATATCTAGCCCAGTTCCCCCATTTTACACCTTTCATTTTCCTCATATTTTCAGCAAGAATGTAGAAAAAGTGGTTTGGAGGACCACTTTCACCCCGGTGCTTCCAGGTTAGTTTTGTATTCTGGACAGATGGATATTTATTTAATTTTTAAAGATGTTGGAGCAAAATGACTTCAGTAAACCATTCTGAGCTTCAGTAATGGCTAGTTGCTGCTTCTCATTGTTATGATTTTTAGAAGTACACCCTGACATACAAAGACAGTTTTTAACCTCCACTAAACTGGATCCACACAGCCACAATTACTATAGTCATTCAGGTCAAAAATGTGCGTTTGCCTGAATTATCAAGACAATTACACCTTCCCCTAGAGTGGCTGCTGATTGAAAAGTGGAAGAGCTTGATTGCAGCAAAGCTCTACATTTCTCTGTCTTCATTTTCTTCCAGGATGTGTTTTCTCAATTTTTATAAGACCAAGAAAACAGGAGATTCCAGAACCTCAGTATTGTGAGAACAATAGAGGGTTTATTTGCAAATTAGGAACAACAAAGCTGTGAGAAGAACAGGGAAGAGGAGAGTAACAACAATTTGGAAGAACTGTCATCTTATTTTAATTCCTCGAAAACTGTGTGACATTATACTCTACTGTGAAGTCTACTGCTGGGTGAAAAGAGATAATCCACAAGGAGGAGAGAAGGGGGAAAGATTTGTATTATTAACGGTTTAAATGCATCATGGTCTCTGTTTAAATACAACCTTGATGAATCGTTCTTAAAAATGGTATTGATCTAGGTAATCAATCTTGGAGCTTTTGTCAAAAAGGATTTTTTCACCAAAACTACAATATCGATTACTTGCATCAGAGCAGAGTTTTAAAAAAGAGAAATGCGTTCAAGTCAAAGCTATTGCTGATGCTCCTAAAAATACCAGAGTTGGGCTTCCCTGGTGGCGCAGTGGTTGAGAGTCCACCTGCCGATGCAGGGGATGCGGGTTCGTGCCCCAGTCCGGGAGGATACCGCATGCCGCGGAGCAGCTGGGCCCGTGAGCCATGGCTGCTGGGCCTGCGCGTCCGGAGCCTGTGCTCCGCAATGGGAGAGGCCACAGCAGTGAGAGGCCCGCGTACCAAAAAAAAATACCAGAGTTGCACATCGACCCCCATTAAAAAAAAATAAAACTGATTCCAGGAGCAATCACTAGTGGTTCTTTGCTTCATTCCCTATCTGTCCTCTGACATATATTGTTAATCTTGCAGCCTCATGCTACCTACCCCTCACTTTAACAGGCTAAACTGCAGTAATTGAGCTCTAGCCTTGCAAAACAAAGGAAAGAACAACAAAATTACAAAGGTGTTTAATGGTTAAAATAAAGGCCTCACCAGCCAACTCCAGGATCAGGAAAGATAACCTGTCAAACTGAGTGAAGTCTTGCAGTTTCAAAATCTTGAGGGATTCCTGCATTAGCATAAAGCCCCAGAGAAGCAGAGAAAACACTGAAAGCCTGCACACTATAGTCAGTCACTTGAAAGATTTATTTGGTAGGTTAAGGATGAGTTTAGCTATCCTGGTGGGCCTGTATTTTTGATGGTAATGCATTACAAATTCTCTACATATGTATCTTGGAGTGTACCCACTCCAAAGGGTGCACCCACCAGCTGTAAAAGGATTATTACTATTTATATTAATTAGTCAAATCACTGCCCTAATCTTAACATAGGGAAGCACATCTAGGTACTTGGGCCATTGCGGAGATTACAGAAAGATGGATTCGATTGAGATAATCCTAGTCAGTCGCATGGGAGGAGGCACTACACGGACACAAGACCTGATATTTTACCAGGGATCACCTTCCAGTTCTACATCATGTGGCAGTAGCAGCAATAGCATTGCCGTTCAATGCCTTCTTTAGGCCAAAAGACTCTATCACAAACCTGGAGCAATAGGCAAAATATAAAGTCCAAGCATAGTATCTTTAAAGAATGAGTAAGTTTATAACCTTATATTGCTATATCATGAAGAGAAATAATCAAATGACATCAAAATATTCATGTTGAGAATCAATAAAGTCATAATTGTATCTTGACTTTTGTTTTTTAAGAGACAAGCAATATTGAGCCTCACACATGGAACATATTAAGTAAATGGTTAGATATTTCTGACTAGATCAGAAAAAGATGTTACTCTTAGACAAAAAGCAAGATGAAATAAAATGTCATTCTAAAACCACTTCATAAAGAATATACTTTTAAATGACTAAACTATGAAAGAGTAGAGTATGGAGTGGGAGAAAAAATAGCTTTACATTGGAGTAACCTGGCAACCACTGCCTCACCAAGGCAATCAAGGTGATCATCAGTGACAAGTCATGCTCTTTGCATGTACCCATGATCTGATGTCTGGTGAAAAGGGCACTTACCTCTGTTGTTTTCCTCCCAAGAGCCCATAATACCATTCTAACCAAGAGAAAAAATCAGAGACACCCCAACTGAGAGATGCTTCACAGAATACCTGATCAGTAGTCCTCAAAACTGTCAAGGTTATCAAAAACAAGGACAGTCTGAGAAATTATCACAGCCCAGAAGAGACTAGAAGACATGACAAATGTAACAGAGAAAACATATTATGGAAAAACTAGTGAAACCTGAATAAACTGTGGATTTTAGTTAATAGTAATGTACAGATGTTGGTTCCTTACTTGTGACAAATGTACCACAGTCCTATAAGGGGAACTGAGTGTTGGGTATTTGGGAACTCTCTACTATCTTTACATCTTTTCTATAAATCTACTATTCTACAATTAAAAAAAACAATTCTTTATTGAAAAAATAAAAACCAACTAAATCTGTCTGAAAAAAATAAAACTATGAAATCTTTTTACCATCCATACTACCTTTTCTGAATCAAAATATTTTTGAAGTAGGACCTTTACAATTACCAGTTAACTTTCACCTTCTAGAATCCAGACTGTGACATGATATGAAATCCATAGTTTGGCTATTTTGTGGCTCCACTGTTTGATCATAATTATAAACATAGGCTTATTTTATAAAAAAAAAAACTATCTGAATCTCTCAAACATATTTTACACCCAAATAACTATATACATATATATATATATATATATATATATATACACACACACACACACACACACATATATAACTATATATATATATATATATATAATATACACTTATATAACTATATATAAAATATTATAACCATAAAACTTTTCTTCCTTCCTTCCTTTCTTTCCAATGTCCACTATAGGTATAAATATTTTTTCAGAGATTCTCTTGGAATACACATGAATGTACCTAGCTGATATCTAATTTAAACAGACCAAGATAGAAACCTGATCCAGGAAAATTCTCCCTTCTCCCTTAAGTGCAGAAAAATCATCCCCCTTTCTGCTTCCTACTCACCTCCTTAGATGTTGGGAAGCTGAAATGTTTCTCTTTTGTGAGGCTTCAGAAGGTTTACTGTGGAACCTCACAAAACAAAATGAGAAGAAGCAGGTAATTCAATAAACTATTTGGCAGCCATGTTAGGTATTATTTTACACATATTGCTTTGTTAATAGAAAACTAAATTAAAGGGTTTCTTGTTTTAGATTGCCATAGGTGATGACTTCTGAACTTATAACTGTTTGAAGAAAATAGTTTTCTATATATATTCTTCGAGAAAATCTTTAAGCCTTCACAAAATCCTCTAAGAGGATTTTACTGATGCCGGGTACACTCTTGTGCTCAAAATCCAGTAAGACAACTAAAAAATGATACAATAACGTAAGGAAAAATACACCTCCACCATGGGCTGACTCAGAACCTCCATTTCAGAACACTGAATGTGACTGAAATTAAGGTGGTTAAAGAGTATTAATAATCCTCAGAGTAACAAAATGTCATAATTATTTTGCAACATTTATATTGTTTTTTCAGTGCTTACTGAATATTTCCAACTTCATCTTTCACCTGAGAATTGTAATTAAAAAAATCAGTTGTTCAGTTTGTCAAAATGGAGCCTATACACTTATATTATGGGTACTGTATACTTTTCTGTATACACTTCAAAAGTTGTTATTAAAAAAAAAGTCAGCTAATCTACTCATAGCATACATAGAAATAAGTACTTTAAAGCTTCATGATCCTCATATTTCCTCACAAAATTCCATTGCACTTTTCTAGTTGCTCTAGGAAACATTCTAGAATATAGATGTTAAATCACTATAAACAACATATATTTGCTACTACAACATAGATCAAACTTGAGATATATTGAGATGTTTTCTAAGTTAGCCTAGAGAATTTTCAGGAATTCCATACATCTGAAACCAAATTGTGTGTGTGTATTTATACATAAAATCTTTCAAATAGGTTATGAAAATGTAATCAAAATTATCTTATGCTAGAAGCAAATGCTTGCTTCTTTATTTTTTAACATTATATTGATATTAAAATCTTCCTTTAATATTTCTAGGGTTAAAAACACAAAAGCCTGAAGAAAAATCTGAAGGAAACTGGAACAATATATGTATACAAAGAAATGAACATACAATTCAGCATGCTAAAATAAAGGGTAGGTAATTCCAGAACTTCAGGAATTCATTTCATTTTTAAGTTTAGACTCTCCAATGTTCAGTTAATTTTTCTATGATTAAACCATACAAAATACCTATTTTTATAACCATTTCAATATAATCAACTACTTAATTCTCATTTATGATATTTTCACTTGAGGAACCCTGGCATGTTTTACAACTGACTTTTTGTTTGTTTTTTAATAGACTTATTAATGTGTAATTTACATACCATAAAGCCATGTTGTGTGTATAATTTAATGATTTTAGTACGTTTAGAGATATGCAGATATCACATAATCTGATTCTAGAACATTGCAATCATCCCTCCAAATTTTTCATACCCATTTGCAGTTGCTCCCTGTTCACACCCCCAGTCCCAAGCAACCACTACTCTATTTTCTCTCTCTCTAGATTTTCTTTTTCTAGACATTTTATGTGAATGGAATCATACAACATGTGATCTTTTACATCTGACTTCTTGCACTTAATGTTTTTGAGATTCATCCATGTACCCAGTCCTTTTATATTTTATATTTCTTTATATTTCATTATATGGATATACCACACTTGTTTATATATTCACAAGTTGATAGACATTTTTTTCCACTTTTGAGCTATTATGAATAATACAGATATAAACATCTGTGCACAAGACATAGGTTTTCATTTCTCTTGGGCAGATCCTAGGGGTTGATTTGCTAGGGCATATTGTAAATATGTTTATCTTTTTAAGAAACAGCAAACTGTTTTCTAAAGCAGCTTGCCATTTTACATTCCCACTATTAATATATGAAAATTCTCATTTCTCCACATCCTCACCAACACTTATGATTATTTATGTATGTTTATTATAGTTACTCAAGTGGGTTTGAAGTAGTATCTTATTGTGGCTTTAATTTGCATTGCCCTCATGATTAATTATGTCATGCATCTTTTCATGTGCTCATTGACCATTTCAACATCTTTTTTGGTGAAATTTCTATTGATATCTTTCCCTCATTTTTTTTTTTTTTTTTGCGGTATGTGGGCCTCTCACTGCTGTGGCCTCTCCCGTTGCGGAGCACAGGCTCTGGACGCACAGGCCCAGCGGCCATGGCTCACGGGCCCAGCCACTCCGAGGCATGTGGGATCCTCCCGGACTGGGGCACGAACCCACGTCCCCTGCATCGGCAGGCGGACTCTCCACCACTGCACCACCAGGGAAGCCCTCCCTCATTTTTTAATTGCATTATTTGTTTTCTTATAATTGAACTATAAATACCCCTCATATATTCTGAATGCAAGTTCACTATTGGATGTTATATGATTTGAAAACATTTTCTCTCAGTTTCTGGCCTTCATTTTCATTTTGTCAATGGTGTCTTTTGAAATGCAAAAGTTTTAATTTTGATGAAGTCTGATAAAACAAATTTTTCTTTTATTACTCCTGCTTTTGGTGTCCTATATTTAAATTAATGACTGTTAATTCAAGCCAAAAACCATATATTTTTGGCTCATTCATGTGTGGTCACAAAGATACACAAAGGTTATTATGTAAATATATCACTCTCTATAGGGGAAATCAACTAAATATGGTGACTGTAGTTCAATAATTTTCTGAATCTTCAAGAGGAAGCACTTTTCTAAAGCATTCTAAAGACCAAACAGGTTTCAACTTTAAATTGCCATAAACTCCATACACTGTGAAAATCTCCCTGGTCCCTTAAATGCTGGAGCATCTTGGAGTTTACTGCTGGCCTCCCTTGGCTTCTCATTCTGTTCTCTTTCTTCATGACATCTTATCCCTTCCTGCATCCAGGCTATGATTGGTACTCCCCTCCTCCACTCCCTGAACAACCTGTGTTTACCTCTATGACTGTATTTACATTTTAATGAAGCTTGAGTTTATAACCCTATCACCATCCCACTGTTAGTTCATAAAATTCTCTAATCATCCTTGTATCCACAAATCCTAGTACAGTGCCTGACACATGAAGGTTCAAAAATGTTTACTACACACTCAAAAAAGGGCCATATTTCCAACCTCATCTCCTATCATATGTTTCCATATGAATGGTACCCCAGCTACCCCACTACTGCTCTAAGAACAAATCTAAGGTTTTGTGCATACTGTTTTCTCTGACTGAGATACCGTTATTCCCCCTTCTCTGTCTGATGCTCATTACATGTTGGCTGAATGCTTGAAAACATTGAATTTATACAAGTGCTACACTCTTCCTTAAGCTCGGTCTCTGACAAGCCTAGAAATGGTTATTAAGGCTGGAATAGACAATCTATTAGGAAACAATATCTACAGAGAGAAGGCGCAGATAATTTGGATATTAAATTGTCAGGGGAAAAAATGAAGCCCTGATTACCAGAGATTGAAAAAACAAGATAAGACAAACCGATGTAGTTGTTTGCAGGCAGAGAGTCTGCATTGGCGAAAGACTAAACTGGATATTGGCAGATAGAAAAAAAAGAACTGCCAGGTGAGGATTATTGCTCCCCACATACACAAAAGTACTGGGAACTATACAGTTCAGAATTCTAAAGCCTGCTGTTTGCATGAACAAAGAAAAAGCAAAAAGCAATTGGATGGGCATAAATACTTGGTATTTGGATTCTTCAGCCACTGTCTCTTTTTTTTTTTTTTTGCAGTACGCGGGCCTCTCACTGTTGTGGCCTCCCATGTTGTGGAGCACAGCCTCCGGATGCGCAGGCTCAGCGGCCATGGCTCACGGGCCCAGCCGCTCTGCGGCATGTGGGATCTTCCCGGACCGGGGCACGAACCCGTGTCTCCTGCATTGGCAGGTGGACTCTCAACCACTGTGCCACCAGGGAAGCCCAGCCACTGTCTCTTAATGCAGATAATACTTCCATACAGAAGCAAATCACTGCCAAAGGAAACAGTGAAAAGCCTAAAATTAGTTTATAACTGACTACTGATTCACCATATTCCATTTCTTTCTAACACAGTGTTCATCTTCATCTTTTTGTTTTAGTCCAGAAGATATCCTTGTAAGTTTGTATTTGTTTTCTTATCTCTGATTCCTCTAGTTCTAGATGTACCTAAAACCTCTCTTGTCTTAGGACCTGACTCAAAGGTTTCACTGGAGCGGCATTAGCCTTCCTTTGTCCATCTCTGTCAGACTATTCTCAATACCACCTCAGTTGGTATTGATTGAATTCTTGAATCCTTTCTGCGTGTCCTATGCACTTGGCACAGACCTCTGTGATTCTGACTCCACAACTGTTCTTTCTGTGATCAGCTTAGATTGTGTGGGTTGTAACTGGTAGGGGGTTAGACATGAGACATGAAACACAATGATTATATATTTTGATTTTTAAGCATGTTCTTCTTTACAAAATCAGGAATTATAAAATAATCACGACTGGAAATTATTGCTCAGTGTGTTTTTCCCTAGAGGCGATATGTGAAAAAATTATTTATGAGCCAAAAAAAAAGCACAACAGAAATAAAACCTCTTCTCAGTACTTTCATTTCTTAGACTAAAGACCAGAGTCCATGAATATTTAAATATAGATGATTATTTGACCCAACAAAAATAACTAGAAAGAAATTCACATTAAATAGTATAGCTGGTTCTCTGTATCTGTGGATTCAACCAAACTCAGATTGAAAATATTTGGAAAAAAAATTCCAGAAAGTTCCAAAAAGCAAAAATTTAATTTGCCGTGTGCTAGCAACTATTTACATAGCATTTACATTGTATTAGGTATTATAAGTAATCTAAAAATGATTTAAAGTATACAGGTGGGTAAGGGACTTGAGCATCCATGGATTTTTGTGTGTGTGTGTGTGATACGCGGGCCTCTCACCGCTGTTGTCTCTCCCGTTGCGGAGCACAGGCTCCGGACGCGCAGGCTCAGAGGCCGTGGCTCACGGGCCCAGCTGCTCCGCGGCATGTGGGATCTTCCCAGACCAGGGCACGAACCGGTGTCCCCTGCATCGGCAGGCGTCCTCTCAACCACTGCGCCACCAGGGAAGCCCCATCCATGGATTTTGGTATCAGAAGGGGGTCCTGGACTTAATCCCCCGAGGATACTCAGGGACGACTGTATATGAATCAAGTAATCAGACATTCTTTATAAGTCTTCAAAGAGCATTATATGCACATACTTCTTATAGTGTATAAGTTGATTTCATACATTTATTTATATCTATGCACAAGAATATCTAAACTCTACATTTCCATGATTCATATGCAAGTATGGTTACCTTTATGACTTTTACAAATTCACGTATAAGCAATACAGATTCCATTAATTAAACACATCCAAGCAAAGCCCCTCCACCAATGACTTTTATAAAGAAAAAAAGTGAGTTGGCAGGTAGAGCTTTTGCCCTCTACCAAAAAGTTAAAGTCACAAAAATAAATAATTAGATGAGGCAAAATATCGAAACAGGCTACAAACTCTATGGATTTTAATGGAACTCAACAGTTATGGGTAACTCTGACCTACATCAAAAAAAAAAAGCCAGTTTTGGAATCTGTACATCCATAGGGCACCCCCATTCTTTGAGATGACACTGGCTAATTAGAAGGTGAAGAGGGAAAAAGAGAATTACAAGGTCACATACTGTTATTCCAATATTGTCCAGGTTATGCATAGGTGCTTGGGGAATGGACTCCCATTCCTTCCGTGGTAGATCCTACCCAAACCCACAACTAGGAAGTATTTGAGGCTTTCATAATCCTTCTAAGGAAGACTGGGAGACACAGAGTGCATCTCAGTAGACGTCCCTTTACCATATACTGCATAGTGATGGAGAATGAGTCTTCCTCTCCACCAATCCTCCCTCTTTTTAAAAAACCTGTAAATATTTAGTCTGAGATTAGCATAATTGAACTGCCTATGTTAAGTGGTATTCTCAAGAGAAATGGATGTTTTAATACCTACACATGTCTTGTCAAGCAGTTCTTGAAACTGACACATTTATGTGGTCTTCCTACAACCCGGCACATTTGCCTCCTTTGCAGATGGCAAAAAGTACTTTTTAAATGACTGTCATCTAGGCAAAAGTCCGGCAGCTGGATTCAGCTGTTAAAAACTTTTGATGTCAAATTAATTTTTAGTCTATGTCCAGTGGACTACATTCAGCTAGATCACTATTTGGATACACTCAAAAGTTAGCAGAGAACAGTATTTCCTAAATGATCATTTTTCAAACTATCTGCTAGCGCTCTCAATTTAAGTAATGGACACTGGCAGTTTCTGTGGAAAATGAAGAGGAAAAAGAGTAAGGGAAATCTCACTTTATCAAACAACTAACTAGACCAAGTATGTCAAACACATGTATTTTCATTTCACTAAAGAGAACAGGTTCAACAGAGCATTAAAGAATATATTGTCACAGAGACAGGTCTATGCCAGCATATCAAATCAGGATATATCCAGGTTACCTTCCTGATTTATGGGTCCCACAGCATCCTTCTGCCAACGTTGAGTCCCATGATAAGAGAGGCAGATTAATTCTAAAGGCATATGTTATCCTTCATCTTCTCCCACATTCTCCAACAATTATAAATAAGATACTAACGTCCAAGGGGCAATCAAATTAAGAGCTATAAATACAGCAGGCATGGTCTAGATCACAGTAAAACAAACCCTGGTCAGGCATCCCATGTTCCCTAAAATACAAAAAAATATGACAGCCTGCATGTATTATAGCTCTTGGTCCCCCTACCCCCAAAAGCAGCAATTCCTGACTTTATATCCCTAGCTTCTGTGCCACTTGTTCTTTGAGTTATGAGGTTTGTTTTTACAAGCAGTCCACTTTTGTAAAATACCTTTGATAACTGTCTGGGTGCCCAACATTCATTCATTCACTTATTCATTTCTTAAAGAAACTTCCAGTTCCTTCAATTCTCCAATATATGTGTATTTTGATTTAATGTGGAATAAGAATAAATTGCTAGCCAGAATTATTGTTACTGTACCGCTAATAAGGAGAGTTAACATTAGGAATCTGATTACAATATTTCAATACCTAAAATATATTATGTTGTGGCACCATCGCCATGAAAAACTAAAGCTAAACAGTACAGATTTTAATTTCTTTAGACATTACAGTGGAAAGGAGTCATTTTAAAACATTTTAGACAGCTAAAGATCACGGAGCATGTGTGTGAGAGGACAGTACCTCAGTGAGCATAATTATTTTCATTAGGGGACAAGGAGTAGACACAATCTTTTTAAAATGTTCCATTTTACTGCCTCAGAAGTAATTACAGTAATCATGTGTTGTCTTTCGTGCACCAGTATGACAAAACTGACCCAAGATCAGTAGGGTAAAGGCTTTGAATTGTGTATCCAGAAGTGAGGACTGCCTTTTCACTGATTCATTGATGTGCTCTGACCCAGCAGCCCCTTGGAACATGCGTTTGCAAGGGCAAGGACTAGGGCCATGAGTGCAGCCTGTAGCCATGTAATTGAATAAAGCTAACCAGCCCACACAGGGGTCAAAACTATGATATCAGCCATGGCTTAATTAGAAAAAGAGCCACAGGTAAATAACTAGCCATCAAGGTGCCTCATTAGTTTAGAAATACACAGGGTATAATGACCCTAAGAGTCTCATTCTAGGGAAAGCAGGAGCTAAAGGGAGCTCTGGCTTCTTTGTGGTTTTCTCAGTTGGTTTACAAATGATCCCAAAATAAGAAAATTTCAATATTGCAGCATCTTCCATAAGAAGATAGGTCAGATTTCCAAAACTGTGGCAGATCAGGATTCAGGAAGTTATCTGCAACAGGTTCATTCTCTCAGAGGCCAGTTAGACCAAGGATTTTCAAAAATGTGGCCCACAGAACTCCAATGCTTAGTTTATTTCAACAAGCATTTAGTGAGTTCCTTTAAAACAAAATGTGCCAGGTATTATATGTATTATGCTTTGTGTTGAAACCTTTAGGTTAAGTATGGCACTGTGTCTGTCCATGAGAAGCTAACTGACAGACACATATATATACATCTTGATAAATTAAATTAAATTAAATGTATAAAAAGGGTATAATAGGTTCACAGAGGGGAGGCTCTAAGAGGAAGCTACAAAGTTTAGGCAGACAGAATGAGGATGGGGTGGTTGGCAGAGGAGAAAACAAAGGCATTTGAGGAAGAATGTTCAGAATGAACAAAGGCACAGGTATGTGGAATAACATCAGAGATGTGGGAGCAGACGGGGCTTCAAATAGTTTATAATTAAAATGTGAGCCAGGGATTTTTTTCCCAAGAGTTTTTAACTTTACTTTGCTGTGAAATTCATTTTCCCTATGGCTTAATTTCATGGAGGGAGTTTTTAAAATACCATTCCCTTTCTCTTATCTCCAAATGATAGCAAGTACACATATTTGCAGAGAGAAATAAACAGGTATTATTATTAAAAACAGGATTTTTTTTAAATGAGTAATTGCAGAAATTCACTGAGTGGAAGTATGTAGAGACAGAATCTGTGGGGTGGAGGTGTAGAAGAATTAAAAAACCCTCCCCTCAAAAAATCTAATATTTAAAGGAAGAAGAAAAACACAAATTACTGGATTATGTTGGATAAGGCAAGGACCAAGGAAGAAAGTAGCCAAACTAAGGCGTGCAAAAATTTGAGGTTTTGTCTTCAAATGGAAGGGAGGGTTAAGCTAATATTAAATGCCACTTCAATAATCTAGATAATTAGGGGCTTCCCAGGTGGCGCAGTGGTTGAGAGTCTGCCTGCCGATGCCGGGGGACACGGGTTCGTGCCCTGGTCTGGGAAGATCCCACATGCCGCGGAGCGGCTGGGCCCGTGAGCCATGGCCGCTGAGCCTGCGCGTCCGGAGCCTGTGCTCCGCAACGGGAGAGGCCACAACAGTGAGAGGCCCGCGTACCGCAAAAAAAAAAAAATAAATAATAATAATAATCTAGATAATTGTGACAAATCCTATCTATACTGACTGACCATGCCAGAAATCAGAAATGCAAATGACTGACAGAAAAACCCCTTATACTTATTTTAACTATGATGCAGATATGGAATAATAAAACAATATCAATGCTTTCAAATATTGTTCTAGAGAAACACATCAACAAAATGTATATCCATACAATGGAATATTATTCAGCCTTTAAAAAAAATAATGAAATACTGAAACATGCCACAACATGGATGACCCTTGAAAACACCGAGCTAAGTGAAAGAAACCAGACCTAAAGGGCCACAGATTGTATGATTTGGGAGGGTTGAGGGGAAAATGAGGAGTGACTAATTAACGGGGTACAGAATTTCTTTTCGGGGTATAGCTTCTAAAATTAGATAGTGGTAATGATCGCACAACTCCGTAAATATACTGAAAACATTAGAAGGGCGAATTGGATGGTATGTAAATTACATCTCAAGGAAGCTGTGGCTTTTTTTTAATGTGATTTTTAGGTCCCTTCAGCGTAACCAACAGGCATTGTGCTTTCCCTATAGTCTGCTTTCCAGTCTACCCGCCTCAACTCCTTTCCCATCCCTGCCCCCAAATACTGACACGGATACGAAAAGGACGGACGGAAAAGGACAGCAATGAACAAAAGGCTCCACCTTGAAAGAACTAACGAGTTGTAACAAAACTTAAAGGAGACGCGATCTGAAGTGAACAAGATGAGGAGTGGCTGCGCTTCGTGACAAACTTTCATTTTGTTGGGCTATTTTTTTTGTCTTAAGGGCAGAAACTTCAGACCCCCGAAGTAAGCCAACTTCTGCGGGGCAAACACGGCTCGTTTACAGCCAGGCACTGTCTTTACGGCCCATTTCAAAATTCAAACCGCTCGCTCGCTCTCGTGGTCCTACGTCACCACGTACTTCTCGCGTCACCTCGCCGGCCAATTCCCATATTCCCCCTCTCTGTCAGGTGAGCCTGAGCCAGCCAGCCAGCTTACCGACGACTGCACCGACCCCTCCGCCAGCCTCTCTTCGGTGGATGCCAAGAGCTTTGAGATAAGCAAAATGGACAACACGCAACAGCTTCGTGAGGGACTCCTAATCCAAGTCACCAAGAATCTCACTGACGCCAGAAAATTGTTCATCGGGGGAATATCCCGCGATACCAGTAAGCAAGCTCTTCTTGAATACTTGACCCAATTTGGCGAGATGTTGGACTGTACTATTAAAACCCATCCAGACAGTGGTGCTTCCAGGGGGTTTGGATTTGTGTTTTTTAAAGATGCCGCCACCGTTGAAAAGGTGCTCCAGGTCAAAGAGCACAAAGTGGATGGCAAAACAATCTATGTTAAAAGGGCTAAAGCCATAACAGAATTGAAACCTCTGACCAAAAAAGTTTATGTCAGGCCGTTGAATCCTCGTGTGTCTGAAGAAAAACTCAGAGAGTATTTTGGGGCATTCGGTGTGATTGAGAATATTGAGCTTCCAGTGTATCCAGGAACAAACAAAAGACGAGCTTTCTGCTTTATCACATATACTGATGAAAACCCAGTGAGAAAGCTGTTAGAAGCCAGGTACCATCTGACTGACTTTGGGTGGTGTGAAATAAAAACTGCACTCCCGAAAGAATATTTGAGGTCACAGAGCAAAGGAGGAAGAGATGTTCCATTTGCCAGGCTAGGCAACTACTGGGGAGGAATAAGCCCCCAGGCGAACCCAGGTCCTTGCGGAGCAAACCCAAATGCTTTTGGCGCATACCCAAATGTTTGCGGGGCAGTTGGAGGCGGCGGTGACGGAAGCCTTTCTACTGTTTTTATGCCTGTTCCCTTCTCAACCTGTAATGAGGGGTTTAATCTTTCTGATCAAATGTATGGCAATTTCCCTAATGCCTGCAATAATCAGCCAATTTTTAATACCTATGGTGGATTATTTTCTTGGCCATAACTATGGGATCCATGGGTGTGGAACTGCATTTACTAATTAAAATGTGCAAGTAAACGAAGCGGCTCCCTTTGGTACTGCTTACCCAGGGTTTACCAGCTTTTCTGAAGGTGAAGAATGAAGCCACCGCAGAGCCACTGTATCCTCGAATGAAAAAGTTACGTTACTGAAATAAGAAATGACTGAATGACTGTTTAGTAGGACGTTGTCACTAACTTTCGAAACTGTTTCCAGCTGTTTATAAGAACCAGTTTTTATTTTCCAGAACCTTTTGATGTTGGAGCAACAAGAAGATAACACAAGGATTTGAGACTTTTATTTTATGAAAGTTAACGTTTTCTCAAAAAATAAATGTTTACTAGTTTTATATGCAGCTCCGTAGTGGCTTCCGTTCCTTGTTGGTATTTTGTTTGTTTTGTTTCCTTCGGTGAGAGGAGTGGGGGAATTTGGGGTCCTTTTCTGTGTTTGTTTTTTGGTCTGGGGTGGTGGTTTTGGGTTAGAACTATCATCCACATTCAGACCTTAAAGTTTCCCTTTAGATTTGCTATTCAACCAGGTCCTTCTTTCATTCACCAAACATTAAGAGTTATTCTAAGCCGGAAAGTATATTCAAAGCAGGAGGTTCAGAGAGAATCAGCGCCAGTGTTAAAAGAGGCACAAGTAAACCAGGAAACACAATATAGTGTGGTAAGTCCTAAATAAGGCTTCGTGAAGGATGATGTGGTATTACAGACACAGGCCACCTAAAACAGGTCTTGAGAGGGAGTGCGCCAAGGTAGAGTGCAGTAGATAGGCCTTTGCCAACGGACTGTGCTAAGAAGAGAGAGAATACCAAGCAGACATGCAAAGGAATCGAAGCAGGAATTGCGCAGACACTTTTGGAAGAGAGCAAAGAAAGTTTTTAAGGGCGGAAACAAAGTGCATGTGGAAAATAAGGAAAAGGAGGTGGGCAGGGGACTTGAGCGTGTCTGCCAGAATCTCATGCAAGCCACATATGTAATTTAAAATTTCCTAATCACATTTCTTAAAAGCAAAAGAAGATGACATTCATTTTAATAATAAACTGTATTTAATATAAACAAAATTTCATTTTGAGATATAATCAAGATAACTATTCATGAGACCTTTTACATCATTGCTTTGGTACTAAGACATTGAAATCGAGTGTGTATTTTACTTTTATAGCACATCTCAGTTCAACTAGCTACATTTCAAGTGCTCAATACATGTGGCTAGTGGCTATCATATAGGATGGTGCAGACCTAAATTACAAAGGGCCTACATTACATGCTAAGAGGTTGAATTCTATCTTTAGGTCAATAAGGAGAAGTTAAAGGATTTAAAAGAGGGAGTTACATGAAACAGCAAATATACATGCCTAACACTGAGCTCCATGCTAGGATTTGAAAATCAATGAGACTCAATCTCTGCCTTCAGGTGACTCATTGTCGAGGAGGAAAGACAGGCATGAAACCAAGATTCTGGTGGGACTAAATTTAAAATGTAAGGAGGAAGTCAATTTTACTTAGAAAGAATCATATGTATTTACTCTCCTTATTAGAATACAAATATCCTGATGCCAAGTATACTGCTCTCTTTTCTGTATTCTCCTTAGCGTCTAGCAAGCTAGATAGCTTGATAGCAAACTATAGCTCTTGCACAGAGTAGGAACTTAAAAACAAATACTGAATAATGACACAGGAGCAAAACTGAGAAGCACATACACTATGATGAATAAGAGAAAGAAACAGGAGGAGGCAACATAAAGAAAACATGAGGTAATTATTTTCATTTTTAGTAGGAAATGTTTATTATTAAAATATCTGAGCAAGTTGTATTCCTTTGATGGTGGAGGAATTTTAAATATATAATATGTAAATATACTTTGTTAAAGATATGGAGATTAAATGGAATAATAGATGTGAAACTGTTTTGAAAAGTTGAAATAACTGTACAGAAATCAGGTGTTATACACACACACACACACACACACACACACACTCCAGAATAGGCTTGCAATGGAGATTTTGATGCTTATTGCCCTTTGGTACTACAGTATATTATATCAAACTGCAGTTTGAAAATACCAGGAGATCAATCAACTGAGTTAATTTCAATATTGTTCCACATAATGTTTTCTTTTTAGAAAACTCTATAAAAGTAGGTATGCT
>RJWK010041177.1:0-10307 GCA_004363435.1 Platanista minor
GCTTCCCTGGTGGCGCAGTGGTTGAGAGTCCGCCTGCCGATGCAGGGGACGCGGGTTCGTGCCCCGGTCCGGGAAGATCCCACATGCCGCGGAGCGGCTGGGCCCGTGAGCCATGGCCGCTGAGCCTGCGCGTCCGGAGCCTGTGCTCCGCAACGGGAGAGGCCACAGCAGTGAGAGGCCCGCGTACCGCAAAAAAAAACAACCAACCAAACAAACAAAAAAAACCTAATAATAGAGTTTACTATATGTATGACTTAGACTTTGGGGGAAAAAATAGGTAACAACAGTGATAACTGAATTCATGAATTAGCTGCTGTTTGGTTTGCAGTTCTAACACAAAAGATAAATATTGCTTAACCCAGACTAGTGACTTACTGAGAATAATCAGTGTCTGAAAGGAGCCTGAAGTTGGGTTCTTGCTATAGAAATATCACACTTTTGTAAATCACACGTACTTGTGAACTTCAAGTTTGTGTATTTTCTTTCTAATAGAAACTTCAGATAAACAAAGAAAGAACTTATTTGAGAATAGGCAATAAATATAAGCCAATCAATTAATTTGCCACCATTTCTTGTCCTTATCAGCACAGGCTTGATCTTTAAACGCAGTGAGGTGCAATCACCACGTCATCTTCCTCATCATCATTACAGCATGGGTCCTCTGAGACTCTGAGATCTGCATGCAGGAAATTTATCCAGGACTGCCCTAGGGCATAACACCTGTAGGATAGCAGAAGAAACATGACTAGAAGGAAAAGTTGAACCCCACTGCAATGGCGACAAATATCTAAGCTGATCTCAGGAGAGACTCTGAAGATGAAAGGGGACTCTACTGATGACCCTTCTGGGACAAAGGGGGCCAGAACTTGTACTCTCACATCAACCCATCATTGAATATGGGACGCCCCAGAAAAGGGACATGATCTTGAGCAAGAGAGCTTCCTTTGGCTTACGGAGCTACTGGCAGCCAAGAAAATGAATGTCTCAGACCTGGGGGGGAATCTGGTGTTGTATCACAACATCCACTACAATCTTCATGTTATAAGTCTTTACTAAATGGCTGGCCATGTGCTAAGCTTTTTACACACATTTTCTAATTCTCACTATAGTCCTGTGAGGGAGATAAATTATCACCCCTTTTTACAGTGGGGGAAACCAAGGCTTAGGAAAGATAAGTAACTTGCCCCAAGATCACCCACCAACTGCTTAGCAGTACAACCTGTGTTCAAACACAGGCTACATGTCTCCAAAGTACTTGCACTTGACCAAAACCCTGGATGTAGAGTCAGGAGGCCAGGATCCCCTCAGTGACAAGCTGTGTAGGTTTTACCAAATGCAGCTCTGAATCTCTTCTTAACCTGCAGAGGGTAGACATCTTTCTGAAACATTTGGGGACCCTCTAAGGTACCAGAAAGTGGGGAGCAAGGGGCAGATTGGTCAGGGCTAGCGGAATAACTCTCCTGTGGATGTGCCCTCCAGGGCTCGTGGTGTCCAACCATCGATTTGGAGGTATCTACAGGGGACGGTGAGCTTGAGTGCCATTAAGGCCAGTTTCAGTATCCAAGGAGCTTTTGGGCAGCAGTGGTGCCTGCAGTCAGAGGTGGGGGGAGGGCTGTAGTTCTGGGTTGTCCATTCACCTAGAAGCAGGACTCTAGGAAGTGGACAGGGGACAGGGAGTTCAGCAACAGTGGAAAGATGTTATATGTCTCAGCTGACAGTCGCTGTTAGACTCCAGTCCGGCTGGACCAGTAATCCTTTATCATGGCTTCCAAGGTCATGATGATGTTTATTGCAGACATACTTCTCCCTCCACATCCATCTTTTTCTCCCACCTCCTGCTCTGCCCCCAGTTACAATGAGTTGCTTTCTTTTCCTACAGCATAAACTGTGTGCCTTCTCAGCTTCAGGCTTCTGCCTGGAAGACCATTCTCCCTGGTTCCCTTTCTTTACCTGGCTAACTCCTACTCATCCCCCATGTGTCTACCAGGACTCTTCCAGGAAGCCTTCCTTGACCTCCCAAGACTGAGTATGTGACCCCCCTGTGTTCTCCCAGAGCAGCCTGTGTTGAGAGGATTATGTCATGACTGGCACATAACAGCACTCTGAAAACAGTGGCCATTATTATTGCTCTTCCTTGATGGCACCTATCATTCTGAATTGGAGACTGTGCATGCTTTGCCTGGGCCTAGGCCTTTACTCTGTCTCTACCATCTGCCATATTGCAGAGCATACAATAAATGCCTGATAAATATTTGTTGAAACAATAAAAACCTCAATTACACAACTGGGTAAACATGGACAGGACACCATGGGGTAGGGGGAAGGGAGGGAGCTGGCTAGTGCTCTCTTGCAATCTCCCAGAGACTGGCCCACAAAGCCAGTGCCAGTCTCTGCCAGGAAGTAGGTCTGAGCTTCCATCTACGTTGGCTGCTGTGCTCAGGGTTGTGTAAGCAACGGGTAGGAATTCCTTTCGTACTTCAGAGCCTGTAACTGAGAGGGCAGACAGGGATGGTCACGTGGGCAGGATCACTGTTCACAATGTGATTCCACCTTTTTTTTTTTAAGAGACAGTGCAGCATATGGAATATACATGGAATCTTGGGTCAGACACACCTGCATTCAAATCCCTATTCCTTTACCTATGGCTATGAGGTAGCTTTAGGTAAGGGCAGAATCTTTGGGGCAAGACTTCCTGGATTTGAATTCTAGCTCCCCCACTTCCTCACTGTGTGACATTAGACATGTTATGTCACCTCTCTGTGCCTTGGTTTTCCTCATCTGTAAAATGGAAATAATAATTTCTCCTTCACAGGGTTATTATGTGGATTGAATGAGTTCATAATTGTAAAATTCTTAGAAGAGGGCTTGGTGTATAGTAAGTACGAAGTAAAGGTTTACCTGATCGTTCTGAGCCTCAATTTTCTCATCAGAAAAAAGTGGATAGATGTAGAACACTTGGTTCAGTGTCTGACATATGGCATACTCCCAGTAATTATTATTATTATTTCTATTACTATCACTTCCTTTGTAAGTGGAAGATACTTTCTTAGGGTGAGCTAAATTGGATAATAGAAACTTTCTTCCGGTGGATACTACTGGTCTCTACTGATGACTGAGCTATTTCTGTGTGGTTCTGAGCCAGCGTCTTCCCCTGTGCCTTGTCTTCTTTCCCTAATGCTCTGAAAACCTTCCTCATAGACCCAAACACTCAAGTGCATATCTACTTCTCTGGTAAATGAGCAAAGGAGGGGTGTATTAATTTTCTTAGGCTGCCATACAAGGTACCACAAACTTGGTGGCTTAACACAACAGAAATTTATTCTCTCACAGCTCTGGAATCAGAAGTCTGAAACCAAGGTATTGGCAGGGCCACGTCCCTCTGAAAGCTCTGGTGGAGAATTCCTTGCCTCTTCCAGCTTCGGTGGCTCCAGGCATTCCTTGGCTTGTGGTGGCATCACTCCAATCTCTATATTTGTCTTCGCATGGCCTTCTCCCTCTGTGCATCTCTGTCAAAATCTTCCTCTGCCTGTCTCTATTAAGGACACCTGTCATTGGATTTAGGGTTCACCCTAAATTCTGGAAGACCTCATCTTGAAATCCTTAACTTAATAATATCTGCAAAGACAATTTTTCCAAATAGGCTCACATTCACATGAGTTGGGAGGTGAACATATCTTTTGGGGCCACCTATTCAACCCACTAGAAGGAATAAAAGGGCCCTAACTGGTTCCAAATAGAATCCATCCCTTTACCTTGTTTGAACCTACATATATTTCCTTTTCCCTTTTCCTTTCCCCTGCACACCTGTTCCAGTCTCGTCCATACTTCTTTTATGGGCTGTTCACAGCCAGAGGGGCAAGCAAGACATCCTGACCGACTAATCTGCTGCTTCCTGGCTCCACTCTGGTCCACGTCTGTACCTGCTTCCTACCTCAGGATTCGCTGTTAGCCCGTTGTATACTTGAGCCCATGAAAACTTATTCTGGTTGGCCCACTCAGTTGCCTTGCAGATAGCTGGGAGAGTTGGATGTCACCCTGGGACCTTGCAGTACCAGCTTGCCCCACCTGGCTCTTCACCAGGGTTGCCTTAGTCACACATCAGATTTCATAGATGAGGCCAAAGCAGGAGACCCTGGTGAGCTGGAACAAGTAGGGGCAGTGGATCTGGGTCAGAGCAGGAATTATGTTTGCACTTGGACCAGGCAGATAGGCTCAGAGAAGGAATCTGGGTCAAAAGCTTGGCAGACTAGTAGGAAACATGAAGCCTGATACACAAATTAAATTGGAGACTAGCTCTTCATCTGCACAGTCCAGTTCTTGGTTCTCCAAAGTCTGACTGAGGTGGGTCTGTGACATGTGGCATATCATATGCTGTAAGGGCCAACTAAATTTAATGTGTATTCATCAAGCATTTGCTATCATGCCAGGATCTAGGGATACAAAGTTAGAACATAGCAGGTGACACATACACATAAAAGACTAATGTCATAAAATGTGATAACTATGTGCAATTGTTATAAGAGGTCCAGTTCTGCCTTGGGTTAGGGAGTGGGTCATGATGGGGGCACAGAGGAGGTAATATTTGAGTGGGCTCTTAAAGAATTCAGTAAGGAGAGTGTGAAAGGACAGCCCGGAAAGTATACTATCCAGCTCGACCAAGTGGGTGCCTCTTCCTCTCCTCTTGCTTTGTGCTGATTTCATCCAATGCCTAGACCTTGCATAAAAAGAACCATTTTTTGCACAAGATCTATTTCTGATCGGCAATCTACAGACAGATATCAAACGTGTTCTACAAATGGGTCGTGGCCCAGAGAAACAACCAACCAGAAGGGCCTCCAGTTGTGAGGAACTGGTTTGGTGGGTACTGGCTGTATAGCAGAGGCCCCACCTCCACACCTACTACTATCCACGCAGTGGGAAACTTTAGTGTTTACAGCGTGTTTCAGTGATACATCACTATTGAGATTATCACGTGGCCTGTTTGGATGTCTTTCTTATGAAAATTTTTTTCTATTTATTTTACATACAGAATATGTTGTCTCTCAAACCCCAAGAAGGCATTTCTGATCGCAGTCTCTGATAAAAGGGAAGGAGGCTATTGCTCATTACTCCCTGTCCCATATTTTTTCAGAATTTAATGAATATCTCTTTGAACTTTCTTGGAGGTCTCTTGTAACCCAACATCTTTATAATTAAGTGATATTTTAAAATTAGAAAATGGGGCATCTTCATGGAATATTAATTTTATCTAACTATTATTAAGTCACATTTAAGTAACCTAATTGGGTACATAGGTTTAAATGTTTCCCAATATTAAAACAAACATGGACATATTCGTCAGCATTTAAAATATATATATATATATGTTATATATGTATATATCATATATCTCAGCGTTGAATATAAAATTCAAATAAATTTTAGAATCTAAAAGTTGACCTCAAAATAATGAGAGAAGCAAGACATGTGAATCCATTTATATGACATTCTGAAAAAGGTAAGATTATAGGGATAAAATTCATCTCAGTGCTTGCCAGGGGCTGGGAGTGGAAGAAGGAAATTGCAGAGCAACACAAGGAAATTTGGAGATGATGAAAAATGTTCTGTATCTTGATTGTCATGGTGGTTACATGACTGTGTATACTTGTAAAAATTTAATTAACTATACAATTTAAAAGGGTGAATTTTACTTTATGTAAATTGTATCTCAATAAACCTGACTTTTTAGAAAAAAATCAGGTTACTCCAGGCTCCCTTTTCAGGCTAATTCACTGCTGCATCTACTCTTTCTTACTTGCTTTTGGGAATACCCAGATAAAAGAGTTGGAGAACTACCCATTTAACATCTCTTCTCTTTAAAAGGAGCTTTTTTTTTTTTTTTTTTTTCCATCTTTATTGGAGTATAATTGCTTTACAATGGTGTTAGTTTCTGCTTTATAACAAAGTCAATCAATTATACATATACATATATTCCGATATCTCCTCCCTCTTGCATCTCCCTATCACACCCGTCCGGGTGGTCACAAAGCACCCAGCTGATCTCCCTGCGCCATGCAGCTGCTTCCCACTAGCTATCTGTTTTACGTTTGGTAGTGTACATATGTCCATGCCACTCTCTCACTTTGTCACAGCTTACCCCTCCCCATCCCCATATCCCCAAGTCCATTCTCTAGTAGGTAAAAGAAGGAGTTTTGTGTATGATTCTGAGTCAGATGGATCCCAAGATCTTGAACAATTTAAACATGAACAAGCATTTCAGGAGTAGGAGGTATAGGGCAACTTCAAATGTATATGAAATACCAACATACCTACACACAGTGTTTTAGAGATATGTAATCATTTATCTCAGTCTTCCTCAACTTCTTTACTTGTGAAATGTTCACTTGCTGCTCTATATCAATAAGGCAAGTCTATCAGTTTCTTGTAATGCAAAGTACCACAGATTAGGTGGCTAAAACAAGGGAAATTTGTTTTCTCACAGTTCTGGATGCTAGAAGTCTGAGACCCAGGTGTCAGTGGGTTTGGCTCCTTCGGAGGCCTTTCATCTTAGCTGTAGAGGACCGTCTTCTCTTCCTTGTGTCTTCACACTGTTTTCCTTCTCTGTGTGTCTGTGTCCTAATCTCCTCTTCTTATAAGGACACCAGTCATATTGGGTTAGGGCCCACCCTAATGACTTCATTTTAACTTGATTAACTCTTTAAAGTCCCTATCTCCAAATACCTTCTCAGGGGTTAGGACTGCAATATATGACTCTGGGGGGAACACAATTCAGCCCAGAACAGCATGCTTCCCACTCCTTACCTCTCCAGCCATATGACATCTCCCAAGATGTACCTTCCTCCTTTATTTTTTTTCACTTTGGTTTCCTCCCTGCTCTGTCAACATCTGCAAAAGGTGGCAGGAAACCCAAACACTCTGACACCCTAAGGTGCTCTAACACTGGATGCAGGCCCAGATGGAAAAATGTGCCATTTAATGCGTTTGTTTTTGTTTGGGTATATTCCTACAAATCCCTTCCTCAAAAGGTTGCGTGGAGCAACTTTGAACTCTCAAACTACATCGGGAATGCATCAGATGTGTCGAACAGAAACTTAAGTACTTCCTACAGTACACATAGCCTTGAACTTGTTGCCACCACACATATAAATGGTGAGAAGTGCTTGAATAGCAAATCTTCAGTAAGGCAACAATAGTTCATTTTTTAACCCCAGCTTCTGCTCCTAGTGTGGATAATTAATGGTCAGACAAAAGTCAGATCCAAAAGTAATTCATCTCTGAGCAGTACAATCATTTCAAGCTGAAAAGATTCCTCTTCTCACTGAAAGGCAGGGAGATTTATTGAACTTCTGGCAGGAGGAGCATCAGTGCTGGCTCTGTGCTCTCCACCACAAGACGATATTACCAGGCAGCTCTTGGAGAACTGGGAGCAAGTCCAGTGGTCTTTGCATGGTCTCACAGAGCAGCAAATGGAAACATAAGTAGCTCAGACTCTCTGTATAAAAGCAGTTGATGCAAACTCTGTACTCTTAGGTTCAACTTTTATGCAAATAAAATACTGACAACTCTTTACAATTAATACTGGGACTAAGAAGTGATGAGCCCGCAAGGTTCTGTGTGACGCATGGATAAAGATCAGTGAATGACACAAGATCAGGAAGATAAAACGAGAAGGGGACCTATAGATAAGAAAAAAGGCAGAAACAATTCAGGTTATAACATCATACGTCATAAGGGAGGAAACTTGAGTGATAATCATGTATTGGTTGCCCTTTATTGAGTGGCTCTTATTGTGCAAGGCCTGTGCTAGGTGCTCTGCGTGGACGCAGGCCTAGAACAGCACTGCTTTTGTCTCTTAAGATCCCTCATTTGCGGATGAAGATAGTGAAGCTCTGTAACATGCAGTAAATTAAAACCCAAGCACCAAGTTTCCCCTGATGCTCAAGCCCATTCTCTTCTGCTATCCATTGTAACAGCCACTTACTCATTAGTAGTTCATCGTACTGAGTAAACAGAACACCGAACGTACTTTTTTCCTAAGTGTGGTTTCAATTCTCAAGTGATTGTTTCAATTCTCTTCATAAAGTTCAAAGAAGCCATATACCAGTAGATTCTGCTAAGAAGTTGATGCTTCAAACGGGAACGCAATTGATTTTTGCATTCAAGGCTCTGATGTCCAGAGAGGGCCAACGTTATTAAAGAGAGTAGCTCATTTATTTGAACGGGTGAAGTTTGTCCCTTTCTGCTCAATTCACAGCAGTTGGAAAGGAGCGGTCCCTCCATGGATGAGGTTGCCGTCCAGTGGAAGACAGGACAGGCTGGACAAGAAGTGCACACGTACATTGGATTACAGTATCCGCAGAGTGATGAAGAGGTGCTGTAATGCTTGGTGCAAATTAGCAAGGTTGATAGGAACGACTGGGAAGCATCCAGAAGGGAAGACACCTGATGAAGGAAAGTGAGTGGAAGAGAAGGAGCACTGGGTGATGGCAGTAGCGACGGTTTTAAGTGCTGTTTGGCCCAAACACTTAACAGAGCACCTAAGCAAGGATGGCTAGAGCTAGGAAGGCATTAATCCCTGGGTTGGAGTCTGAAACTTCCAGCCACATCTGCCCTAACTCTGGTGCCTTGGCTTTTGAGTTTCCGCAGGCTGTGACTCAAACCTGGTGTTTTCTTGGGTGGGGAAGGGGTAGAACAAATGACTAGGTCAGCAGGGAAAAAAGGGATGACTGGCAACCATTATCCCTGCAACCCTGGAGAAGGGGATCCTGCCTGCCTGGCCAGACTTCTGCTCTGACTCATGCTGTGGCTGTCACAGTGCCTCTGACTCACCCAGGCTAGAAGCCCAAGAACCAACATTGACACCTCCGACTCCCTCAGGCATCATATCTGGTCTCCAACACGGAGGGATTTTACCCCCAGACTATTTTTAGAACCCATTCGCTTGTTCCATCCCTTGCTTTGGGCCAGGCCCTCATCCTCCTAAACTGGTCTTCCTGCCTCTAGTCTACTCACTGGAATCCATTCTCTGAACTCCCACTTGTGTGATTTTTCTGAGAAAGAAAACAATCCGATCATGTTCCTGTTTCCTTTTGCCAGAGTTGTGGCTCTCAGCCGGAGGTGCCTCTGAACTCCACAGACCCAGGAGCAAATTTACACATGTATGACACATGGCACAGGTTGTTAATGATGAACAAACTCTACATCTCCGCATATTCTACCCTCCCCTGTAGTTAGATTGGGGCATGTGCCTAGTTTTGTCCAATGATTTGTGAGCACAAGTGACAAGGTCACTTCCAGACTGAGATAGGCTGCCTCCTCCGTGCTCTCTTCCCCTGATGCAGGGACCTTGGAAGATAATGTTCTCAGTGGCTTTACTGCAACATGATGGAGGGGGACTACTGTATAGTGTAGACATAACTTTTATATGCACTGGACCTGACTTGAGCGAGAATAAACCTTCATGTCTTAAACCATTAGGATTGGGGGTGGGGTGGGGGGGTGGTTTGTCTAAGGCAGCAATTAACGTTCTATAGCCTTTCTCTGCAATTTAATAACATGCTTTATCTCATGCTTATCCATTTCAAGTTACGGAGGTTGGATGACTTTTTTGAAATAGGAAACAAATTACTTCTTAATAATTGCAGGATTGGGGGAGGTTAAAAAGAAATCTATAAAGACGCGATCCACTGGAAAGAAAGTATAAAAAGTGAGTCCTTACGAGTGAATACTGGGGACAGCTGGCCTGCCGAATAAAGCCCAGACATGAAGCTCATGTCAAAGCAGAGAAGACATGAAAGTCTTTGTAGTTTTGTTGGCAATGGCTTCTTGTTGCCTTGTGTTGCGATCAGCTTGGACTTCATTATTCCGCAACTGCACGTTGCCCTCCCATGTGACCTTGCCTTTGCAAACACTGGTCTGTCATCTTCAGCCTTTACAACTCCACCTCATCCTTCCAGACCCACCTGAAATGTCACCTTTTGCACTGAGCTTCCAGCTCCCTCAGCCGTGACCTCAGTCACAGCATCTCTTTCATGATATCGGGATTTTATCTATGCACGTCTGCCTCTTCACTAAAACCCAAACTTCTCCTGCACAGGTCGTGGTTCGTTTTCATCTCTGTGTCCCTGAACCCCTAGAATAGTGCCTGGCACACAAGAGGTGTTCACCAACTGCTTTGGGGTACCCTTCTAGACACTTCAGATGGGTTGGCCCCATGTGGCAATGAAAAAACTACATCATTTTATTAAACTTCATGGATACTACGTTTTTTACGAATTGAAAGTTTGTGGCAAGCCTGCATGGAGCAA
>RJWK010041178.1:0-13788 GCA_004363435.1 Platanista minor
CTGCCAATACAGGGGACACGGGTTCGAGCCCTGGTCCGGGAAGATCCCACATGCCGTGGAGCAACTAAGCCCGTGCACCACAACTACTGAACCTGTGCTCTAGAGCCCGCGAGCCACAACTAGTGAGCCCGTAAGCCACAACTACTGAAGCCCGTGCACCTAGAGCCCATGCTCCACAACAAGAGAAGCCACCGCAATGAGAAGCCTGCACACCGCAACGAAGAGTAGCCCCCGCTTGCCGCAACTAGAGAAAGCCCGCGCGCAGCAACGAAGACCCAATGCAGCCAAAAATAAATAAATTAAATAAATAAATAAAAAGAGATTTATATCTCTTTATATCTTTACTCCTATTTGTTCTCTTCTCTGGGGAACCCTAATACAGTCAGTGTTGTTATAGCGTGACGATATCTCCATTTTATGCAGCCAACAAGCAGCCAGAGCCTGTGGAGTTCATCAGCTCAGAATCATTTATTAAGTGCCTGCTGTGTGCACAGGAGAAATAGTCACGCAGTCCTGGCCACAGACACAGGAGCTAGCAGTCACCACGATGGCTGACTGTCCACGGAAGACCATAGGTAGGGAGCTATATGGTTCTTAACTGCTGTAGAAACCAGCAAAATAAAGTTCACTTATTATTGTGAGATTACAGCCACGCCTTTTTTTTTTGCGGTACGCGGGCCTCTCTCACTGTTGTGGCCTCTCCCGTTGCGGAGCACAGGCTCCGGACGCGCAGGCCCAGCGGCCATGGCTCACGGGCCCAGCCTCTCCGCGGCACGTGGGATCTTCCCGGACCGGGGCACGAACCCGTGTCCCCTGCATCGGCAGGCTGACTCTCAGCCACTGCACGACCAGGGAAGCCCACAGCCATGCCTTTTTTATGGGTGTTTTTCAAACAAATCTGTTATCATGGTAACCCTCTTAAAACAAGATGTGACCTGGTTTAAAGAACCAGAGCTAATTACAGTAGTGCTTTATATTTAGTTACAGCTTTCTTCTGAGGAGTTTAATGGACCTTATTCATTAAGCTCCATCCTCTGAAGTCTTTAGGGGACAGATACTATTAAACCCATTTTATAGACGTAGACACCAAGGTACGGAGGGGTTAAGTGACTTGGCTGCTGACTGGCAGCTTAATCACGAGCAAGTCCGGGCCAGACCCAGGTCTCCTCTTGTTTCCGTCTGTTTTCTCTACTCATCAGGCTCCATCCTGGGTTTTGAAGCCCTTCATCATGAAAGGCTCAGAGTTTCCCACAGTGTGGCTGGGGGACCCCAGATTCTGCTGCCATCCTTGTGCAGCAAAGGCTGCCCAGCCAGGGGACTTAGGGACACGGGGAGGGGAGACAGGAGGCCAGCCCTTCAGGGGTCTGGGGGCCAGAGGTGCTGTTCCTCCAGCACCGCACTGCCTGGGCTCACAGCCTGCAGAGCCCGCAGCATCCCGCACACTTGGCCCAATGTTCCCAGGGCTGGTGGGGCGGCAGGGGCACACAGCTGACACCAGGCTGCTCCTGCCTCCGTGCCAGGAGTCTGACGCCACACTGGCCAACAGGCTCTTCCTTCAACCTCCGTGCAAAAGCCTGCCCTGGGGCCTCTGCTCGGTGGCTCTGAAGGGGGACCCTGCTATGTTAGAAACCCAAAGTTTCTGGCCCCATCTCAGACCCGCTGAATCAGAAACTCTGTTTCTCAAGATTTCTGGGGGCTTTTCAGGATCTCTGCCTACAATGTTCCTCCCCCAGCATCCTGGCCACCCTCCCTCCCCTCCTTCAAGCCTTTTCTCAGATCTCAGCTTCTCAACAAGGCCTATCCTGACCCAGCCTAGCTGGCTCAGAGATGGGCTCTGTCCCCTGTCCTACCTCCCGCTGACCCAGCCCTCATGGCTCTCTTCACGACGTTTGTGAGATAGTGTTTGTCCCCCCATGAAAATGGAAGCCCCATGAGAACACGGCCCTTTGCTTGGTCACTTGCATGGTGTAATCCATCGATACTGATACGAACCATGATTTTTGACTCAGGTGACTGGATGAGCAACGAGGAAGAGGAACAAGTACCTGGGCTGAGGGTTGGTGGGGACAAAAGGTCGATGCTGTGTGTTTTGGGCGAGGTGACCCGAGGCACCAGAGGGCACACGGATGAAAGGTGCAAGAGGTGGTCTTAGGGCTTCCCTGGTGGCACAGTGGTTAAGAGTCCGCCTACCAATGCGGGGGACATGGGTTCAAGCCCTGGTCTGGGACGATCCCACATGCCATGGAGCAACTGAGCCCCAGCGTCACAACTACTGAGCCTGCGCTCTAGAGCCTGTGAGCCACAACTACTGAGCCTGAGAGCCACAACTACTGAAGCCCGTGAATCTAGAGCCCGTGCTCTGCAACAAGAGAAGCCACCGCAATGAGAAGCCCGCGCACCTCAACAAAGAGTAGCCCGCGCTCACCACAACTAGAGAAAGCTCATGTGCAGCAATGAAGACCCAATGCAGACAAAAATAAATAAATAAAATAAAATTTAAAAAAAGAAGTTAAAAAAAAAAAAAGAGGTGGTCTTGTGAGAGGAGGAGGAAATCCCGGGGCACGTCCGCACCTGTGCAGGTACACGAGGATCAGCCAAGGACCAGACAGCTCCCAAAGCGCAAAGGAGCCAAGCAGGGCGGGAGAAGCGGGTCTCAGATCCGGCACACTCAGGAGGTGAGCCTCCCCATCTACAGGGCTTCAGTACAGGCATGGGGGGAGGGCAGGAGGGCAGGTCGGGGCCACCCGGAGACATTCAACTTGCCCTGCAGAGATCTAGGAGGCAGACCCAGCAGGGATGGGAGGAAGGGTAGGGGGAGGGAGGCTGTTTTAACTCATAATTGGAGCATCTGAACCAGGAGGAAGGCCATTTGTCAGCTGGGTATGTCAGCAGAAACTGGATGGGAGTTCAAAGGGACAGGACAGGGGAAATCCAATCAGGCAGGTGTGTGGCCAGCTGAACTGGAAGGTCAGTCCCGTCAAATCCCAAGAGTCGAGGATTCATGATGCTGTCCTGAGTCTGACAGAACCCAAGGCCACTAGAAAAATACAGTTGGCCTCCCTCCCACCCAACAGGAAAGCTTGTGGCCCTATAACTTTGAAGTTCCATCTGGGTTTACAAAATAGTCTGAGTCTGGAACCCAGCACCGTCAGAGAATAACAACTTCCTCCTCAATTAAGATGTGTGTGTGCGTGTGCGTGTGTGTGTGTGTGTGTGTGTGTGTGTGGTGTGTGTGTGCGTGCGCGCGCGCGTAGACAGGAAGACTGGGAGTGTATGGGTGATTTCCAGCCCCTGCAGGACAGCTGGGCAGCAGGACGCCCCACAAACACCCTGAGCTGTGTCCTTCCTGAAACCTGGCTCCAGGCCCATCATATCTTTAAGGGCAAGGACAGAACGCCTTCCAATACATTTCCATTCACCCAGGATGTGCTCATGATAAAGGTTACATGTCTTGAGGAGGAGGGGGCACCTAATTCCCAAGAGAATTCATTCAAATGTCACAGACTTTTTATTGCATAATTCTGGAAAATTTACATGTGGATAAAACATGAATTTCAGGAATAAAAATTATTAGGACTGGAATTTCCCCTCCGTGTTCAAAAAGGTGTGTGGTACCCTAAATCAAGCCACTTATATAGGCCTAAATATAAGGACACTCCAAATATAAGGCAACTCCATATTTTCCCAAAAAGAAGAAAAAAATTTATGTCAACTTGGACAGGGATGTCGAGGAAATAATCAAGTATCTACTTATAGCATTTATTTATACATATACTTTTTCTAATACTTTGCTGTCCTCTTTCAAAGTTTTGAGTAGAATTCAGTCACTTCAAGACCCAACACGTTAATTTACTTTGGACTTTTCTTGGATTAAAATACATTACTTTTAGGGCTTCCCTGGTGGCGCAGTGGTTGAGAGTCTGCCTGCCGATGCAGGGGACACGGGTTCGTGCCCCGGTCCGGGGAGATCCCACATGCCGCGGAGCGGCTGGGCCCGTGAGCCATGGCCGCTGAGCCTGCGTGTCCGGAGCCTGTGCTCTGCAACGGGAGAGGCCCACATACCGAAAAAAACAAAAAAACAAAAAAAACATTACTTTTAGTATTCTCAGTGCAAATGAGAGATGAGTTTTCTATCAGATAAGAAATATGGAGGCAGGTCTTTTACAAAGAGTAAAATGGTTACATAACTACCATCATCTACATTTGCTTAAAAACAATGACAGCATAAACTCCAGGATTTTGTTTCAACTTCATGGCTACATAGGTAATGTGAGGTTTAAGAATCATTTCAAATCCAAAATCAATCAAAAAACAATCAGAGTTTTAATGCATCAAAAGTTTACCTAAGAACCATAAAATCTTTTAAATTTTCTTATAAAACCACCCAAACTGTTCGTCTATAAAATCTATTGTGCATTTAATTTATGCTGAAGATAGAGCTTTGAAAAAAAAAGTCACTGAAATACTCATCTTGTGCATTCAGTCAAAAAAAAATTCTCATGGAAGCTCCAGCAAAATGTCTCACTACACAATTTATCACTATTTAGAAGTTATAGCAACAATTACAGGTTTGGGGGACAAATTTTAGGGGGTTTTGCCAACATGCTCCTGGAGCATGAAGACAAACCCATATGTTAGGGTAGGTGGCAATTTCCAACTCGGGGCTTGAGCCATCGTTACTGGGTCATGTAATCAATTTAATAGGTGTGAACTTATTTGGGGGAGGATGGTGGGGTAAAGGAAATGTAAGAGGACAGAACAGAAAAATGCCAGCCTGCTTTATATACTGGGAGGTACAGTTTTTAACACTTCTGATACACGTGTTCTGGGTCACAGTGTCAAATGTATTTCTTACTGTGGGACACGGGAAAAAAAGAAACAAAACATTTGAAAAACACTGAGGTAGGATTCTGGAAACTCAGAGAGGCGATAAAATCCAAGGAAAAGCAAAAGCAGAACCCAGACTTCTCAACTCTTATGTCCTGTGTTTTATTACTCTGAGGAAGCGATTGGTGTTCTACAAAGATGCTCACGGAGGGGTGGAGGGGCAGGAAGGAGAGAAAGGAACGGGATGGACAGTTCCTGGGGATTAAGAGATTCAGCCAGAACAAAGGGCTCTGAATCAAGGGTGAGCTTGGTGTGCAAGCACGGAAGTTCAAGACACGGTGGGCGGGGCAAGAAGCTCACCTTGGGCCAATGAGGAAACAGAAGCTATTAGAAGAGAACATCCACCTGCCTCCCTGTCGCCTATCTGAACCCCAGTGGCCTCCGCCTGTGTGTCTGTGTGAGGTCAGTGTCTCTGTGCACTCTATCCCATTCCCTCTCAGGCTAGTGTGTGGGTGCTAAAATTTGTCTACAGATTCTTTCTAGGGTTGCCAAATCTAGCAAAAAAAAAATACAGATCATCCATCACATTTGATTTTCAGATGAATGATTTTTTTTTAATGTAAGTATGCCCCATGTAATATTTGGGACATAGCTATACTAGTAAGTTATGTTTATCTGAAATTTAAATGTAATTGGGTGCCCTGTATTTTATATCTGGCAACCCTATGGGATACTCCCTCCATTCAAAAGATGGTACCCAATTCCTCTCCCACTGTGAGTGGGCTGTGCTTAGTGACTCACCTGTAACAAATCAAAGAAAGGGTAAGTGATGACGTGCCACCCCTGACACCAGGTCATAAAAAGCACAGTAGCTTCTGTCTTGGTCTCTCTTGCTGTCTGGGATCCCTTGCTCTGGGGGAGGGAGGACACTCGAGCAGCCCTGTGGAGAGGCCCATGGGGCACGGAACTGAGGCCTCCTGCCCACAGCCATGTGTGTGCGCTTGGAAGAGGGATCCTCTGGCCCCAGTCAAGACTTTAGATGACTGTGGCCTTGGCGGACGTCTTGATTGTATCTTCACGAGAGACCAGGAGTCAGAACCACCCAGCAAAGCTGCTCCTGAATTCCTGATCCACTGAGGCTGTTGGATAACTGTTACTTTAAACCACTATGTTTTGGGGCAATTACACGGCAATAGCAACTGTTATACCTACTAATGGATATCACTCCAGTAACTGTTCCCTGTCTCTCTGACGTCACTTTTTCCTTTTCCTGGCTTATTTCCAGTGGTGTGCAGTCATGCTGGATTTCTCCCGTTTTAAAGAAAACTCTCTCTTGATCTCACATTTTCTGTTCTCCTGTATTCCCAAACTCCTGCCAACTGCTGTCTATAGTCACTTCTGATTCCTTTTTTCCTCTTCTTTCCTGAACTATTCAATTAGGCCTGTCAGCTCTGTAAAAGCTCTTGTCAAGTGAGAATCACCCCTCTGCTATTCGATCCAAAATCTGATGATCTTCCGTCCTCATCTAACTTGACTCAACTATTCATCTGATAAATACTTATTAAGTACCTACTATGTAACCAGGCATTGTACTAGGTGCTGGATATACAGCAGTAAACAAAACAGACCAGAAAAGAAAAGAAAAAACAATCTCCCTATCCTTATGGAAGTCACATTCTGGTGTGGGGTGGAGGATGGGATAAACAATAAACAAGTAAAGCACGATGAATATTTCTCGTAAAATGATACGATGTCTGGGATCAAAACACTTCAAAACAAAGGGCCAATGGACAGGAGTAAAGAGGAAACAGGATGAGATTCTGTGGTTAATTACTGAAGCTGGATGATGAATGCGTACACGGAAGTTCATTAAACTGTTCTCGACTTTGGTTTGTGTTTGAAATTTTCCATAGTAATAAGTTTGTTTGTCTTCTCTTAAAGCACATTGTGGTGGGTATCGGTGCTGGGAGCAGGGGTGGGACAATTCTACACACGGTGGTCGTGACCTGAAAGATGAGACAGACATGCCGTGGGCCAACGAGAGAGCGCTCCAGGCAGAGGAGATGGCAGCTGCGGAGGCCCTGGCTTAAGAGAACACTCTGCGTGTTCCAGAAACAGTATCACATGGTGACGAGGAGTAACTGAAGGGGGCGCAGAAGGGCCTGACCACATCATGCCGTGGAGGCTCTGAGGATCTGGGTGTTTGCTCTGAGGGTAGCCCCTGCAGGGTTCTGAGAAGAGAAGGGACCTGATTGGATCTGGTCCGAGTGGAATCCGTCCTCACCCCCTCAGCCCCACACCTGGCTCTGTCCTCCGGGTGAGTCAGTGACAGCTCCATCCCTGCCGGGGCTGGGGCCCAGCACTGGGGCCTCAGCCTCCTCTCCCCCTCATGCCGCGCCACCAGCCCAGCCCAAATCCTGCCAAGGCACCTTCAAAACATATCAGGTCCCATCACCGCCTCCGCCCCGTCCAACTCACCCAAGGGCCTTGGCGCTTCTGCCCATTCTTCTTATGGCAGCTGGAGGATGAGGCAGGTCTTTCATGAGGTGGAAACCCGTACAATTGTCTTAGGAACTTTAGTCATTTCAGTTGCAGGCATAATAAGACGTCCATGAATGGCACTTGAACAGCACGTTATAGTATGAGGAACATCACAAATAGCACGATTCGTTGGTATCATGGTAGGTATGGTAATAGGATACAGTTGTTCATAGAACAGAAAAATATTTGAAAAGATATACCTTCTACTGTTAGTAGTTATGGATTAGTTGGGAATTTATCATGGGTACCTGTGACTTTGATGAAATAATTCTGTTTCTTATGACTTTAATTGAAGTATAACATGACACAGAAAAGTGTACAAGTCATGAGAGTAGCTCAGCACCCAGGCTAAGGACTGGAACCAACCAGGTGCTAGATGCCCTGTCATGTCCCCTTCAAGCACTTTCTCCTCTCTCCAAAAGTAACCACCGCCCCAGCTGCTGGAGACAACTTTCTTTTAACAGTTGGACCAAAAAAATATATATATATTAGGCATCAGGTCGAGGGTATCAGAGAACGAAAGGGGTCTGGTACAAGCAGGCTTAGAGAAGTCATGACTCAGTAACCACAGGGTGTGGTCCTGAGGTAAAACCCACGCCCCCAGCTTTAGGCTGGGCCTCTCCTACTGGCTCAGGAACCCCCTGCCCTGGAGGAGCATGGCCACATCATCGGGCTGCTGAGGAAGCTATCGGAAACACAGGGAAATTATGGAGCACGAAACTCGTGTTTAACATTTTTAAAACAGAAGACTTCAAAGAAATGGGGAGATTGTAGCCGGTGCTTCAGGAATCGCCACCCTGAAGAGGTGGGGCTGTTTAAAGGGTCGCTAGGGGAACAGTGGGGCCTGGAGGATGCGCTCTGCAGCTTTCTATCTATCCAGCAAGTTTTTCTCAAATGTCCCTCACAGCTTCAGCTCACGCCCTCCATCTGCCCTTTCAGGAATCCCCCAGAACAAAAGCTGAGGGGCACCTCGCTCTAGGAAAATCTTGATATTAAAGAATATGTTGAGGGACTTCCCTGGTGGTCCAGTGGTTAAGAATCCACCTTCCAATGCAGAGGACGTGGGTTCAATCCCTGGCCAGGGAACTAAGATCCCACATGCCACGGAGCAACTAAGCCCGCGTGCCCGACTACGGAGCCCACGCGCTCTTGAGCCCGCACGCCACAACTAGAGAGAAACCCGCACGCCACAACTAAGACCCAACGCAGCCAAAAATAAATAAATAAATAAAATAGTTAAAAAAAAAAAAAAAGAATATGTTGAGTTCAGAGGGGCGCGTTTGCTGAGGGGAGGGGGTGTGGCTGCTGAGTGAGCACTTCATTGAGCACTCCTGAACCCGTGCGAGGTGCTCGTGCACGTACGGGCCGCATTCGCTCCTCACCGAAATGAAGCATCAGGCCCACTTATAGGAGGAAACGAAACTCAGAGAAGTTACGGTCAGTGGGTACAGAACTGGTAGCAACGGGCCTGGGACTCCACCCTGGGTCAGGCCGGCCCCGCTGCCAGCGTCCCAAGCATCCAGAGTGGGTCCACACCATCCTCCTGGCCCTGGCAATGCTCCAGACTCAAACAAGCCCTAGCTTCACAGGGCGAATGAGACCCCTCTGCCAGCTGCAGCACTGCTTCTGGAATCTGGCACATGATGTACTGGCTCCCCACATCACACGGAGGACCCCGAAGAAGGAAAAGGGGGGCCCGGGAAGGCCAGGTGGATATACGGAAGAGACTGACCCCAGGAAACAGGTCTGGAGCATAACCCTCATCCCCTGGGGAAAAACTCCAGCTGGCAGTGTCCGTCTCTAACTTCTTCTCAAACTCCCAGCTCCTGAAGACAGCGGCGTGGGAGACAGAAAAGCAAGCCACAGAAAGCGAAGCCCCGTGAACAGCTTAGGGACGAGCTGAGAAAGGAAAGTGCCAAACAGGTGGGGGACCCTCTGGTATCACAACACAAGTTGGGTTGGCTGCCCATGTAACCAGAGTCTCTTTCTGGTGACCGTGTCTGTACGCACACACACACCTTTTTTCCGGAAATCTCAAGACCACAGAGGTAACAGTGTGACCCACGCAGTTCCCTGCCTGGGGGAGCAGGCCAGTCTGCACAGAATCAGAGATACAACAGGGAGCGGGTGTAGGAAGAGAAGAGGGGAGACCTGAGGAAACAGGAGCAATGTTGAAACAGGAGGGAGAAAAGAAAGGAGGGCAGACCGGCCTGAGTTTGGAAGGCGTGGATCCAGGTGTCCCGAGGCAGTTAAGGCTCGACAGCCTGGCTGCGTTAATTAACGTTTTTGCCTTTTTGCTCACAGCATTTCAAGTTAGATTCTATCATTTACAATCCAAAGAGTCACTATCCCAGTTGTACATAAAGAAACGCATCTCCAAAATCACATTCATACACAAAAAACTAAGGAAACCAAAGTTATTTTTCAAATTAACTCAAGGAATGGGTCTCTCTCCAAGAAGCTGTTCAAATGAAAGCATTTATTTTTATAAACATTTTCTCCAGCCAGTATGTCTCTAATTACACTTAAGAAACAGAATTAAAAAAAAAAAATCTGTATTTAATCTTGTGCCAAGTTAAAAGAATATCCAGTAGCTTCCACTTCTTGTTTTAGACTGTTATTACCATTACTTTATATTATCTTGGTATAAAAATATGTTTAAAAAAATCCCAAACTAACACATAAACAAGCAACACAGCTACCAGCATATCCTTATAAACATAAACACGACTGACGCTCACAAGTCAGGCAAGACAGGAATGGCATCTCGGGGTGGTTGATTCATGGATGGTGGCAGGCAGTGCAAGCAAGTTTCTGGAAGACCAGTCAGTCCCGGTTTTCAGCACAAGAGAACCTCTCATGTCACGGTGCACGTTTCACAATATTCAAAAACCACCACCTCGTTTACTTGATTAAAACCGGGGAAAGGGACCATGTTCTTGGGGAGCCACAGGGCCCAGAAGCGCCCTGGGGGCACCGCACGGCCAGCGGGCACAGCCCCGCAGTCTGACCAGAGGCCTGGGACCGGCTGCCAGATGTCGACCCCTGCAGACACAGCGACGGTTTCCGCGGGGCTCTGGGAGCGCGCGTCCCCGGCGCAGACGATGGTCAAGTAGGGGAGGCGGGCTCCTCTGAACCACACGTGGGATCGGTTCCAGACTCAGTGGAACGGCCGTCCTCTCTTGGGCCTGGACTTCAGGTGACCGGCTGAACGGCGGAGGGTCTTCCTCTCTTGTCGGTGCAGTTTCGCAGCCTCCTGCTGCTGCTTCTGCTGTTCTGACTAAAAGAGAAAATTAAATGAGGAGAGAGAAAGAGAAAGGAAAGGCCAACACCCCGTTTCTGTGACCATCAGAACGCCAACAGCACAGCCACCAATCACTGCCTTGCTCCGGCAGGGACAGCAGGACGAGGACCAACCTTTACGGTCACTGTGAAACCTGAGATCCTAAACCCCTGGGTAAGAGAACGGCCTTGACACACGGGTCTAAACCACACGGTCTGAGGCTGGCTTTCCAACTCCCCACACGACACGGCCCCTCCCAGGAGAGCCAACTTTAAGAGGACGCTATTGCTTTCAAGATGTCCACGACTTCTCGCGTAGAACTGTCTTTCGTTTACAAGCCAGAGCCATTCATTAGTTTACTCACACGGTCTTAAAGACACAAAAATACTTCTGTGTCCTGAAAGCGTATAATAACCTGCCCACGATTAAGCGTTCAGTCCCCAGAGCTGGTTCCAAAGAGTTTTTGGCTATTTCCAAAAAGTCAAACTCCCCTTGAAAGGCAGAGATCTACCATTAAATGCTGATAAAGGCTCGGCAGACACATCAGTCACAAGTTCATGGCTGGAATGGGCGTATGGGTTCTAGGCGGGCTGCTTGAAACGCAACGTTCTCAACACTCAGGCGAGAGCCAGACCTCCTCCAAACAGTTTCACTATGTTTAGCAGAAATTCTTAAAAGAGAGGGGTTTCAATGCAGAATCAGCAATCAAGATAAGAGCTATATAGTTTTAAAAACACTTTTGGTGGTTCGGATAACACAAACTCCTAACCGTGAAGCTCAAAAAAGAATCCTTAGCCGGTGCAACTGACAGAAGGTAACTGTGAAAGCAAGCAGTGGCAGGGACAAATTTTTAAAGGTTGAAAAACACTGCCTTATAGACACCTACGTACACAGCCTGCCTGCCTCTGATTTGTAGTTCCTTTTCTGATTATTACCATTTTTGCAAAGCCTTTTCAAAATAAAGCCTGCCCTGTGTACTCCTCCCCTTGGCTCTACCTTGGCCCCGTCCCAGCCCAGGGTGCTGTCCGCACCCCACGGGCCCCTCACTGCAGGGGAGGAGCCTCCACAGCCACAGGACTTTTTAAAAATAAAAACAGTATGTAGTCTTCTGCTAACTAGGACTTGTCAATAACTTTCCACGGCTCTTAGGATTGAGGTTAAAATTGAACATGACCTACTCACCAGGCCCCACGAGGACAGCTCTACATGTCTTTCCAGTTACACCCGAAGCCACAGCTCCCCTCCCCAAGATGGCTGTTTCACACTCGTAGGCACCTTCAGATCCCCGAGCGCGCCTGGAACCCTGCCTGCCCCACCCAGGCTCTGACTTGACTCTAAGATCCAGCCTGTCCCTCACTCATCTGCCCCACACTCCATGGTCCAGGCCAGGCCCCTGACACTCACAGCCCCGGGCTTCCCTGGGAGCACGTCCCATATTACAGTGATGTGACTGTACGTGTATCCCCCTCTATAGCCTGAGGACTGCGGCGGCAAAGACCAAGTCTGTCCTGTTCTGTGTATCCCCAGCATGAGGCACAGAGCAGGTATTTGATACACGTTTATTAACGGAAAAGTCAGAAACCCCGAGGGAAACTGCATGCTCCCTAGCAGACCAAATAACGGTGTCATCAAGACCCCTGTAAAGTCAGTGAATTTGTTTTTTCATGTTAAAAAGTGTCCCTAGGGCTTCCCTGATGGCGCAGTGGTTAAGAATCCACTTGCCAGGGCAGGGGACCCGGGTTCAAGCCCTGATCCGGGAAGATCCCACATGCTGCGGAGCAACTAAGCCCGTGTGCCATGACTACTGAGCCTGAGCTCTAGAGCCCCTGAGTCACAACTAGTGAGCCTGCGAGCCACAACTCCTGAAGCCCGCGCACCTAGAGCCCGCGCTCCACAACAAGAGAAGCCACCGCGATGAGAAGCCAACGCACCACAACGAAGAGTAGCCCCGGCTCGCTGCAACTAGAGAAAGCCCGCGTGCAGCAACAAAGACCCAACACAGCCAAAAATAAATAAATAAATAAATTTATTTTTTAAAAAAAGTATCCCTAAAAAAAGTGCTTCTTGTCCAAATAACTTTGGGAAGATAAAATAAAGATGAACAGGGTGTTCTGGGTGGGGCTAAATTTTAAGTCAGGTGCGCTGTTATGCGTCTCTAATACAGACATCAGTAGTAGATTTCCCTTATGTGTCCGGTGGCAAAGCCCCTTTCCACGAGGCCCTGCCCACTGGTTCCCACAAGGCAGGAGCCTATGCAGGAGCTCGTATGCAAGAGCGATCATCCTGCAGACAAACCCCTGTCCAGAAAAACCTCTCATCATCCCCCTTCTGAAAAGAGGCTGTATTTGGAAGATGTCACCATCATGTGACCGATTTGCTATGACCGAAGAGCCAACTAGCTCACTCCCCTCCTTGTTCCTGTCCCGACTCCCTTCCCTACAGCCACAGCAGTCCTGTCACAGAGACGGGAGGATGCACACAAACCCACACCCTCGCACTAGCAGCGGCCCAGGGCCCCTGAGGAACTGAACTACAGGACATTTGAAACAGGATTTGGAACCTAATCCCAGTTTTGCCACCTCACAATTTTAAATAATAGTAAAGCATAGGTTTTCTCCCTCAATTTGATTCACATATGAAAATACTGGGAAAACTCGAGCTCTTACCCGACTATATCATACCCCTAGTATAAAAAGATCTGTATAAACAGATATACAAACAATTCCCTAAATATTCTTAAGTAAAACTAAGACTTAATAGTTAAAATTTTGTTAGTCAAATGATAAAACAGGCATAAGCCAAACACCAATTGGTGCATTCCCCAAAATAGTTTCCAAGCCTCTGCTAGACTCAACCACGAGGCTGTTTTAAGCATTTTTTACTTAGTGATTTTGTTTTCAGGGGGGAAACAAAAAAACCCAAGAAAATCAGAACCATCTTATTTCCACTTTACCACGAAGTACAACCTGATATTCAACTCAGTACCTTCCAATTAAGGGGAAAAAGCAAGGAAAGGAGTGTGCCTGCATCCTCCTTGAAGCGCACTCCGTGCCACAGAGGGAGCGCAGGGCCAGGGCAGCCGTGAGCCTGAGGTCCTCCCACAGCTGCCATGCGCCTGACGCCCCCTCGGCCTCTTG
>RJWK010041179.1:0-19664 GCA_004363435.1 Platanista minor
TCTACCTTTTGGGATATAAAAGTTGTTTAAGAAAAAATTCCAAGGCAAAGAACTTTGCAAGGATGTTCAACACTCATTCAGCTAGTATCATTAAAACTCTACATCTATTGGTGAGATTTTGTACCAGGGTATTTGTACCTACATATATCCTTAGAGAATATTGATGGTTTCTCTGAAAAGTGAAACCTGATATGTGAATTTGCTTCACTAAGCTGTTTTATTATTTCAAACTATTTTTGTGTCTGATCTATCAATCTCTTTCAACTAGTGTCATTTGAAAATGGAATTTCCAGACACCAGCCAAAGGGCTTGAAAGCAAAACACCTCACTGGTGTGTCAAAACTGGATATTGGTGGGCTTCCCTGGTGGCGCAGTGGTTGAGAGTCCGTCTGCTGATGCAGGGGACACGGGTTTGTGCCCCAGTCCGGGAAGATCCCACATGTCGCGGAGCGGCTGGGCCTGTGAGCCGTGGCCGCTGAGCATGCGCGTCCGGAGCCTGTGCTCTGCAACGGGAGAGGCCACAACAGTGAGAGGCAGCGTAACGCAAAAAAAAACAAAACAAAAAACAAAAAAAAACTGGATATTGGTGCTTTCTCAAAAACTGAGTCATTTATCTACTGCTTTTTCTTTTCCAGTGTTGATCACGAGAATTCCAATGCCATTCTCATCCTCGGTCCTTCATAGCTGGCCTTCTCTCTGGGAGATGTCAGCCTCAACCCTTCAGCCCTGGGATTCTGAAATTTCACAGTGATTTGCCTAAGTGCAAGTCATTTTCAACCATTGTGGCAGTCACTTACTAGACCCTTCCACTATTGAGACTTATGTCCTTCAATTCTGGAAACTTTTGTACTATTTCTTTGGTATAAATTCCTTTCTTTTAATCTGTTCTGCATTTATGAAATAATACTTATTCTAATACTGCTGTTTCTGGATGATCCCCAATGTTCATAACATTCTCCCCAAAAGCCCATATAATTTATCTACTTTTAACCAATCTTCCTTGATTTTTACCTTCTAACACAAAGAATTTGTGGGAAGAATAGAAATAAAATTAATGCCCCTGGAGCCTCAGATTTCCTTACAATGGGTAGATTGATAAGTCTCTTTCTCACCAGGGGAAGCCCCATGCTCAAGATTGTCTTCTTAGAAAAAGGACTCTTCCACAGAAATAACTATAAAAAAACAGAACAGAATTTAAGAGAAAAGATAAAAAAATTCTAACATAAGTGGAATTGGATTTTCAGAAGAAAATGAAACAGGGAATGTGCTAGAAGTACTACTCCATGTTTAATGCCTAAGAAATTTCCAGAACTGATGAAAGACACTATCTCATAGATTCAAAACCCCAGGAAATCCTAAGCGGGATAAATGCAAAAAAATAAAATTTAATTAAAAAAATAGCAAGTGGATGCATTTTCAAACTGTTAAAAATGAAAGATTTTTAATCTTTTTTTTTTTTTTTTTGCGGTACACAGGCCTCTCACTGTTGTGGCCTCTCCCATTGTGGAGCACAGGCTCCTGACGTGCAGGCTCAGCGGCCACGGCTCATGGGCCCAGCCGCTCCGCGGCACGTGGGATCCTCCCAGACTGGGGCACGAACCCGCGTCCCCTGCATCGGCAGGCAGACTCTCAACCACTGCGCCACCAGGGAAGCCCAAGATTTTTTATCTTAAATGAGCAAAGGTAATAGTGAAACATCATCTTCAAAAGAGCAAGATAATATTGATATTTCTTAACAGAAACTACAAAAGCCAACTGACAAAGTAATGTCATTGTTAAAATTTTGAAAGAAAAATAATTGTCATAATAGAATCTTATATCCTATAAAAATATCCATCAAAACATAAAGTTGAACTAAACATTTTCAGACAAACAGAACCACAGAGAAATTGTTACCTAAATGCCTGAACTAAAATTAACAATAAAGAGAATTTCTTAGGCTCGAGGAAAATGATGGCAGATGGATGCCCAGAAATGTTAAAAGGAAAAGGTCCCCTGGAAAGGGTAAATGTTCACACACTGCAATCTAGATCTGTGTTTTCGTTGATGATATTTGATGGTTTCAAAACCACAGTAGCCAAACATTTTGACTCTTTTATGTATTTCATGATAGCATACGTCTGGATCATCTTAGGCTGTCCTTCCAAAAAGCATGAGGCATAAATAAAGCTGACTATCACGTGACTTATTGTAATAAAAGGCTCCATTACTTCATAGGGATGCATCATGCTTATAAAAGTCATCTGGGCTGCTGGCTCCACTCCTTCACTCCTCCTCCTTGTAACTACCTTCTTCCCTGCAGCATACCTTTTCCACAGAAGTTAGGGAAGTTCCCTGGCAATGCCTGCTGGAGATGCTGCTTCGATCTGGACACTGCCAGTGCCCCAAGGGTACTGACCCATTCAGTCATTCCCCAGTACAGGGGGACTTGGGCTCTGATCCACGTCCCATTGCCTCCTATGGTATGTGACATCCAGTAAATGACTTCACTCTCTGAGCTTCAAATTTCCTTCCTCTGTAAAATGGGGGTCATAAAAATACGTACGGCACAAGATTGTTGAGCTTTGAACTACCCAGAACTCTGGATTCCATGTTCTAGGCTTTCATCTCCCTCACAGTTCAAGGAACCTAAGGAAACAAGAAAGGGCTTTCTTGGATTGTCCCCTGTGAGGCCCACACTCCTTCTCCACAAAAGTGGTTGATCATTGGAATGAAAAGAGGGCTATATTCAGGGTGTATGACAACACTGGGATCCTAGGGAAGTTGGAAAGCACATCAAAGAATTTCTTAGGATTCCAGACAGCTTTGAGGCTGGAATGGGAATGAATGGCTGTGTTGCATCTGAAGGAAGAACACTGATGGAAATCAGATGTTCATTGGTGACCACACAGCCTTAACAATCACATCAGCTATCTCTGTAAACACTAACATAGGATTCACAGTGGAAGAGAAAGTTGGGAACTATAGGGCTGCCACATATATCACTATGAATAAGGCGGACAGTATTTTCCTTCATGAGCAGAGGGCTTTGTATGCTCTCTGGAATAAAACAGGGCTTTTTGGAATCTGGTAACCAGACTTTTTTTTTGGATGCTGCTTCTACTCATTCATGTAGAATATGAAGTCTGACTCAGCTCTAAGTCCTACGGTCTTAGCTCTGAACTTCACCACTTTCTCTTTACAGACTAGCCATACCAATGGCCTTTGTTGAGAGTTTCTTATTGTAGGCATTTGTTGATATTTGGCCCTTCATATATAGTAAGTGATAATTTTTAATTCTCATAATACTATTGTGTTTAAAGTATTTCTAAAAGCTCTTTTACACTGGAATAAAATATAGTAGAGGAATGGGCATTATTCTTCTGGACTATTGTCATCAACAAATATTCATTGAATACCCTCTCTGAGCTGGAAACTTTAAATAAAACAAAATATAAGATATACCCTTATATGTTTCTCTAGTTAAGAGGTTAAAAGATGCCCCCCATATGCTTCTCTAATTAGGGGGATAAAAGTGACATTCTCACATGTACACTCCGGTACAAGGAAATAAGCACCAAGTGAGTGGAATAATTAAGTGGTGCCTAAAGTGACTGATCATCAGAATCATCTGAATAATTTAAATCTCAAAAGTTTGAGTCCAACCCCCCAAAACTGTGACCTGATTGATCATATTGAGCAGATTCTTGGGCATTAGGGTATGTATATAATTTTAATATAATTTTTTAATACTTTATTTATACCTATAATGTAAAATTTTTAAATTATAAAAAAGCAATTATACTCCAATAAACATGATAAGCAAAAAGTAATCAGATAGGGGCTTCCCTGGTGGCGCAGTGGTTGAGAGTCCGCCTGCCGATGCAGGGGACACCGGTTCGTGCCCCGGTCCGGGAAGTTCCCACATGCCGCAGAGCGTCTGGGCCCGTGAGCCATGGCCGCTGAGCCTGCGCATCCGGAGCCTGTGCTCCGCAACGGGAGAGGCCACAACAGTGAGAGGCCCGCGTACTGCAAAAAAAAAAAAAAAAAAAAGTAATCAGATAAAAGTTCTTCTCATTATCTGTTCTTTTGTCTGCCTTCTTGGAAGCAACCATTTTTACAAGTTTTATAATTCTTCTGGGCACACACACACACACACACCTCTTTTTAAAAAGTTAGCCTTACGTACACACTGTTCTATCTTTTGCTTTTTCACTTAACAGAACTTGAGATTGTTTTATATTCTCAGGGAAAAATAAAAATCACCTGAATGAAGTATGTCAATATAGACACCATTCCTTTTATGCCAAGTATTGGAGAAAAGATCATCACGCTGGAATGATTACCCTTAAAATACCAGAAATATCAAAGTATGTCAGTTTGCAATTTTAACTGCAAACTACTTATATACCTTAAAAGAGGAGTTTTCAACACAACAAAAGCAAAGTGCCATTGCCAATACACATATGATCTTTCGGTCATGAATATGAGACTAGATAAGGATATGAGAGGCAGAATTGAAAATAACTTCTCCCAAAACAAGAAATTATTTTCTGCCTCTTTATTTCTGATTATAATTCCCATAAAACTCCTTTTGTTAATTATAACACTATTGCTTGTGGCCAAAGAAGAAAAGATACCAAAAAATTATGTCTACGCCAAAAAGAAGGAAACTTGTAATATTGGAAACAGAATATAAAATGAAGTATAGCAATATTTAGACTGAAAAAAGTGGCAGATCATGAGCTCTCCTACTCTGAAGACAGTGTTCAATAAAAACTGAATTTCATTCCTTTCTATTTGGCACAATCTAGTCTTTTCAGTTTTGAAATAAAAGGCAATTTCATCTGAGAGGCAAATAATGGGGTTATTGTTATTACCTTAGACTTTGGACTCAATGATTACAATATAAGCAAGAATTGGGAATCCCATGAAGGGAACTGGCAGGAAATTTCCACTTGATTTATGTAAACTTACCATCAGCGTTTCAACTGACAGGGAAAATGGTGCAAATGTAATTCTTTTAACAAGACAAACATGTATATGGTATGCAGGATAATTCTTTTTTCTGCTGTAGTTTTCATTTTCTCTTTTATAAATTTGGAAAGTTGAACTAGATCGGAAAACAATGGCTCATGCCTCAGCATTCACATATAAAGTTCTATTGGGACATGGTCACACCATTTGTTAGCATACCATTTGGGGCTGCTTTTGTCCATGACGTCAAAGTTGAGTGGTTGCTACTGGGACCATATATAAGGCCACAAAGCCAAAAATATTTACAGAAATCTATAAACCCTGAATTAGATAATAATAACTAATAAGATTGCACCTTTGTGGAGCACCTACTATATTCCACATACTATACTAACAACTTTATATGCTTTATTTCATTTATATTTGTAAAAACATATAAATGAGGACTAAACTTTGGTACCTAAGTTCACCTTGGGAGAACTGATCCTAGTTCTTTAAAGTCCTCATTCTTAAACAACAAATGTCAGATAACTAGGGACTAGATGTATTTGTGGAATGTGTATAGCATATAAGATAAGATGTGAAGGACTTAAGAAATAAAATGCATGAGTAAAATGATAATTTTTAAATAGGTTATTTGAGGACAGGCATGATGTCTTCCTTTTTGTTTCCCTAGTAACTATCACAGAACTGTCATGTAGTTGGCACCTACTAAAAATTGCATGTGAGCTTAAAGCCCCTTGGTATTTTAGGAGATAAGACAATATATGACCAAAATAGAAGCCAGATATATTATGGAGTACTCCTCTAAGTGACACAAGAAAAGTCAGATGTGCTATTCTATTAGGGAACAATCAAAGTTGAAGCTTTCTGTAATGCCTTTGAGTGAGAGAATATGTAAGAATGGAATGAAGCTTGGACCTAGTTGCAGAATCTCTCTTCCAGAGCACAGCTTAAAATTCCAGTTTATTCTTCAAGGCGTACAGTACTTACTGTCACATATCTGGAAAGCTCTGGGAATGCAAGTGCTAACTACTTTTTCTGCAAGTTTTCTCGTCTGTGAGGAGACATTCTAGACAAGAGGTTTTCTTTCTAACCAGAAAATATTTGATTTACTCCTCCGGTCACACCTCATTCAAAGCATTTGATTGAATAATTCATAACTTCCTGTAGTAATTCTCAAGGAAATCTCAGAAAGGTCAGTTCCAAATCCTAACCAGCAAAAGTATTGAGTGTCAGGTAGATTTCATGTATTAGAGTAAGAGAGCCCCAGAACAACTAATCAAATCCAGGGATTGCCAGGGTTGGTTAAATATTTCCTTTCATGTATTCTCTGGTTTTATGCACCTATCCCTTTGAAACTCCTTATGAATGGAAGGTATTTATCTGTCCCCATCTGCAACAGTAGCCCTTCACTAACTCAAAAACTGTTTACCCTTTAACCATGACTCAACTCAGATCAACACTAGGGCATATGTTGTGACCATAGTGTGATAGAAAGACACAGGATGAGGCCACTTAATCTCTGTCAAATCTCCAGAATTTACTTTTTTTTTTTTTTGTGGTACGCGGGCCTCTCACGCTCCGGACGCACAGGCTCAGAGGCCATGGCTCACAGGCCCAGCTGCTCCGTGGCATGTGGGGTCTTCCCGGACTGGGGCACGAACCCGTGTACCCTGTATCGGAAGGCAGACTCAACCACTGCGCCACCAGGGAAGCCCCATAATTTACTTTTATATCAACTAGTCCATGTAGGAGCAAAGGCCAATGGTGATTAAACTGCTGTAACTTATAGAAGGAGGAACTGTGATGAGGGGCCAGCCAACCAGTGATGATTTGCTGGGATCATAAAACCTACTGTCTTGAAGGAAGGCTGGGTCATACTGTTCAACTATTATACATGTGGAGTGAGGATAGGAGCAAAACAAACAAGGAAACAAGCAAGCAAACCAACAAGCAAACAGAACCATATAAATAACTGACCTCAGAAGCCGGAATACCAAGTGACAAACAATGACTTCACACATGGTCATACCGTTGAATGGGAATATGGAAGGCTTCCATTCTTAATATCCTGAGACAATGGAGGTCTTGGATTTCATGAATAAAACACAGACTGTTACAGTATATGCACTTGGGCTAAAAATACTTCTTACATTCAAGGAAGTTCTAGACTTGTTTTAAATCTTAGCATGCACCTGAAACATCTTCAAAATTGACTTTCTTTCTGATTGATCCCTCTCAAACCCACCTACCATCCCAATGGTTTCAGCCTCCTTACAACAAAATGGCATTCTCCATCCTCTGCATTTAATTTGAGAACCCAGACCACCTGCATCCACATAGCTTTTACTATGGGGATTGGGACCTGAAGCCACTTGTGTCAACATGACTCTTTCTTAATTATTTCAGAAGATTCTTGGCCAGGAAGATAAGGTTGTAAACCAATAAATAACTTCACTATTGGTTTCAGGAATTTCCTAAAAGCCAATACTTTTGAATGAATAGTTTGCTCATCTGGGCAAACAATCCCTGCTCTAGGAACAATGAGTTGTTGACTTGGCCAAACAGCTCACTTATCAAACAGCTGTTTATTTATCAAAACTCCTGTTAAGACTCTTACTTCCCTGTGTCCACCAAACCATAAATACTACGTCATGAACTTTACCCAATCCCAATCAGATAATGTGCCTTGAAGGACCTGTCTTAAAGCATTTGATCCCAGAGCCCAAACTCCTACCAATATCTACCCCTGACTTCTCCTTTTTGAGGCACTGTCAAAGGGCTACTCTCCCTTCCTGCAGTAGGTTTAATGAACTTAGCTTTGTTTGAATAACAGGTTATCCTGGTGGTCTTTTGAGGAATTGATAACCAATCTTTCCCAACTATACCAAACTGTCAGCTGCAATCTGTACTTATATGTGGATGAACTTCAGTAACCAGAGTGGGAATACAGAAGGGCAAGCTACTGAGGAAGTATGTATGGAAAACTTATTACACCTTCAGGCATTTTTTAAACTAGCTTGTCAAAAACAAGTAAAACCACAATTTTACCTAAAATCAAAAAAGTGATTTTGTCATATATATATATATATATATATATATTTGCGGTACGCGGGCCTCTCACTGCTGTGGCCTCTCCCGTTGCGGAGCACAGGCTCCGGACGCGCAGGCTCAGCGGCCATGGCTCACGGGCCCAGCCGCTCCGCGGCATGTGGGATCTTCCCAGACCGGGGCACGAACCCGCGTCCCCTGCATCAGCAGGTGGACTCTCAACCACTGCGTCACCAGGGAAGCCCTATGTATATTCTTAAATCATCAAATACCTTTAAAAGGCTAATAGCTGAAACTCAATTGTAAGCTTCAAAATTGCCCTGGCTTTTTTGACTAAAAGGACATGTAATAAGGGTTTGTATGTAGAAGCCATAAACCAAGTAATGAAAACATACGATTAGCAAGACAAAAAAAAAAAAAAAAAAGAAAGACTGTAGTGAGATTTTCTGATTCACATTTCAGAATTTTTAATAAGAAGTAATAATATCTGAAGAGAAAGAGATATTCCAAGCACAACTTTGTAATATACACTTCCTTGTATTAAATAGCTCCTCAACCCTCATTCCCACCCCAACCATCTCAATTCCTTTATTTCTTCTCTTGGTAAATGTATTAGTTGACATCAGATGTCCAACATTGCTGCCCATGTTAGTTTGGAATGTTGAATCCCCCATGCTGGCTCAGTTTTGTCAGCCAGAAAATTTCTGCCCTCCATCCTTCTTCCTTCTTTCCTTCCTTCTTTTCCCTTTCTTTTTCTGTCTTCCTTCCTTCCTTCCTCTCTTTCTTTCTTTCTTTCTTTCTTTCTCTGTTTGATTTGCTTCTTCTATTGCTTACAATATGTAAATAGTTCTAATGATGCTATGTTATTCTATATCAATGAATACCTGGAGATGTTATATAAAATATGCTTTATAAATGATATTTTTATGAAAGAGCTATTTTTAAAGTTTTCTGCTCAGTTTTATCTATTCCATTAGATCTCACCATCCACCATCACCTTATCTCCTGATAGTCAATTGCTCTGAGTTTTCTAAGAGTTTTTATTTATTACTAATTGGTTGATTTATTATTCATTTATGTCTTCCTACCCAACCCAAATTATGGAATTAACCATGTCTTAATTGTGATTGTTCAGAAGAATGATTCATAAAAACATCCTAGTACTAAATTTTATGTTTGTTTTGTTGTGTTTTAAAATGTAGATTTTATTATTATTTAGGTATGGTGAGGCTAACAGATTGGGCAATGACTACCATTGAAAAGATAGTGTGATACTCACAGTTCTCCAGAGAAAGGGGCACACCATGCCACACAGGACTACATGGGGAGGCACCAGGGTTAATCAGGAAGCAGAAGTGAAGGGAAAGTATAGGCGGGAGCCCTAATTATGGTTTTCATGGGAAAGGTAAGGCAAGCAGGGTAAGCAGGCTTAGGATGAGCTAGTTTGAAATGTTTCTGGGTATAGCATCTCTGGGATCAAAAGGGTGACCTCTAGTTGCTTGGTACCTGGCCCTCGGATGATTAGGGCAGAGAAATATTGCCTCCTGGAGTGTAAAAATCATACAGAAGAGGCGGTTTGGAGTATGAACTCTGGATTTGTTAGTTTACATATTAAAGTAATGCTTCTGGGCAAATCTTTTGCTGTCTCTAAGAATCAGGGCAGTGTCTCCCAAGTCAATAAGGGCTCAGGTGCCATAGCATCAAGAATAAAGAAAATATAGTTAATGCATAATACATGTTGTATTGAGTTATATCATCGTAGCTTTTTTTATATGTAATAGTTTCTACCTCTTAATCCCCTATCCTTATATTGCCCCACCCTCCTCCCCCTCTCCACTGGTAATCACTAATTTTTTCTCCATATCTATGAGTCTGTTTATTTTTTGTTATATTCACTAGTTTGTTGTATTTTTTTAGATTGTACATATAAGTGATATCATACAGTATTTGTCTTTCTCTGCCTGACTTATTTCACTTAGCATAATGTTCATCCATGTTGTTGCAAATGGCAAATCTCATTCCTTTTAATGGCTGAGTAATATTCCATTGTGTATATATATATATACCACATCTTCTTTATCCATTCATCTGTTGATGGACACAAGTTGCTTCTATATCTTAGCAATTGTAAATAATGCTGCTATGAACATTGGGGTGCACATATCTTTTCGAATTAGTCTCTTCGATAAGTAGGCAGCTACATGTAAAAGAATGAAAGTAGAACATCCTCTAACACCATATACAAAAATAAATGCAAAATGGATTAAAGGCCCAAATGTAAGACCAGAAACTGTAAAATCCCTGGAGGAAAGCATAGGCAGAACACTCTCTGAAGTAAATCATACATATTTTTTGGATCTGTCTCCTAAAGCAAAGTAAATAAAAGCAAAAATAGACAAATGGGACTTAATTAAACTTAAAAGTTTTACACAGCAAAGGAATCCATTGACAAAATGAAAAGACAACCTACAGAATGGGAGAAAATATTTGCAAATGATACAAATGATAAGGGGTTAATATCCAAAATATATACACAACTTAACATCAAAAAAACAAGCAACCCAATTAAAAACTGGTTAGAAGACATGAATAGACATTTTTCTAAAGAGGAAATGCAGGTGGCCAACAAACACATGAAAAGGTATTCGACATCATCAGGAAAATACAAATCAAAATCACAGGGAAATATCACCTCACACCTGTCAGAATGGCTATCATCAAAAAATGACAAAAATAACAAATGTTGGCAAGGATGTGGAGAAAAGGGAACTCTTGTTCCCTCTACAATCCTTGTTGGTGAGAATGTAAACTGCTGCAGCCACCATGGAAAACAGTACAGAGGTTTCTCAAAAAACTAAAAATAGAACTACCATATGACCCAGTAATTCCACTTCTGGGTATATATCCGAAAGAAAATGACTTTTATAAGTTCTCTCTGAAATCCAGAGGTGGATATTATAACTATGAATTCTGTTATAAGCCAGAATCTTTGATAAGGACTAAATGTGGTTGATCAGAAAAATATAACAACCACATAAGAAACCCCACACTGCAGCTGCTTTCCCATAATCCTTCATTATTTAATAAATATATATATCAGTTTAGTATATACATTTAATGTATACTCTGGGACTATAAAGCTGAACAAGAAAAGCATGGTCCTGAACTTTTATGGAACTTCTATTGCAGTGGAGTAAGTGGGTCAATCCATAGACCAGAAAAAACAATAATTGCGTGTTATAATGAGTAGAATGAAGGAGAGAAAGTGTTTTGACAGGGAAGAAAGGGAGCAGGTAAATATTCAGATGATAATAAGTGATCAAGGAAGGTCTCTGCCAGGAAGTACAGAGTATCCAGAGAAAAATTATGCCAGCCCTACAAACTACCCAGGCCATCTCACATGCAAATTACTTACTGAAGCAGATAAGAGAACACACTGACAGGACCAAGGTCTGTTATTTAATTTGTTTATTTCTCTGTCTTTGGAAATGGAGGAGAGAAGTCAAGAACATAAGACCAGATTCATAAAATACTGCAAGTGAAACCCCAAGATGGCCTCAGTCAGTGGTTCTCAACAGGAGCACCATGAACGTCAGTATCACCAGGAGCTCTCTAAGACTGCTTGTGCCTACACACATTAATATATAAAATAAAATCATTCCTAGTGGGCAACAGAGACCCAACCCACAACAAGGAAAATGTCCAGAGATTCAGAGAGAATGTTTGGTCTCGTAGACTTTAATCTGGCTGACCTGGAGTCATGGGACATAAACTATTACAATTTCACTTGATTCTCTCTGGCTGAAATTTATTTTAGCCTTTGCCACTGATGTGGTTTATTATTTTTAATAGTGTTCCATCCAAGAGTACAACATATTCCTCAGATAAAGCCTTGGTTTGCTCCACAAAATAATTCTACTTCTTCATGAGACTCTGAAAGTTTCTCAGCTAGTGTAAAAAGAGCTTTGATATCTAGCACACTGCATTCTCATCTAAACAGTTCATATTTACAATGTGGAGGCATTTTTCTCTAGCAAGGAAAACACCAAATTTTTCTTTCTCTTTTATTAGATATAAGGTAGAAAAAGAAACACTTCTCAGGAAATTTTTTTATCTTCAGTTCTTTTTTTTCTGTGACTATTCTGTGCTTCTACTCTCACAAAGAGAAAACAAAGCATTAGTATTTTCTATGAAGGCTCTGTGTTCTTTTCACTGAGGATTCTCTGAACTTGATGTGTTTCAAAATGTTGAGATACATAATTAGAATGTCTGGTGAGCAGACCTTGGGCCCCTATCAACTCAACTAAATATTTACAAAATCTATTTGGTAAGGTGGCACCTTGGTATCTAATATTCAGCTGTAACAGAGAGAAAGAATGCTAGATTTCTTCCCCCTGTTTTCTTCCTCAAGGGTAAAACTAGAAGAAGCATCGTCAATGAGATACTGTTCTTTTAGGAATGATACTCTCAGCAAAGACTTGAAATCACTTCTAGATGAAATGCAAATGCTTCAGAGAATGCAAGAAGAGATATCGCAAAATGTGTTTATGAGGTTAAAGTCAGCATGTTAAATTGCTTAACCCTCCCTGAGATGGAGATGATGATGATAGATAGATATATAGATAGATACATAGAGGTTATCTATAAATATATATATATATATATATATACATATATATATATATACACACACACACACACACACACACACACATATACACACAGAAAGAGAGAAAGAGACAGAGTTATGTGCTGAATTGTTCCCAATCAAAATTCTTATGTTGAAATCCTAACCCTCAGTCCCTCAGAATATGACTGTATTTTGACATAAGACTTTTACGGAGCTAATTAAGGTTAAATGAGGTCATTAGGGTGGGCCCTAATCCAATATAACTAGTATCCTTCTAAGAAGAGGAGACTAGGACACAGACAAATACAGAGGAAAGAGCAAATGAAGACACAGGGAGAAGACAGCCATCTGCAAGCCAAGAAGAGAAAAACAGAAGAAATAAACTTTGCTTAACAACTTGATCTCAAACTTGTAGCCTCCAGAACTGTGAAAAAATTAATTCCTATTGTTCACTCCACCAGTCTGTGGTACTTGTTATGGCAACCCTAGCAGACTGATATATACATAACAATACAACCTACACCATATCTACAAATATTATGTCCGTCAGGAGGAGGGGAAATAGTCGCCATCTATTGAAAGAAGTAATGTCAAAGATTTTGTGTAGCATATTTCCAAACCTCCACACTCTGTCTTCTCATCACAAATTATTTGCATTCCTTTCACATGTATAATATACTTATTCTCTTTTTTTTTAACTTTTTATTTTATATTGGAGTGTAATTGATTAACAATGTTGTGTTAGTTTCAGGTGTATAGCAAAGTGGTTCAGTTATACATATACATGTATTCTTTTTCAAATTATCTTCCCATTTAGGTTGTTACATAATATTGAGCAGAGTTCGTGTGCTATACTGTAGGTCCTTGTTGGTTATCCATCTTAAATTCTCTTTAAATAGTACTCAAAGAATCATTCCATTATAGTATCAGTCTCTGGCTCAAATTCAGGATTTTGCCACTTAAACTAAGTTCAAGTGTTGAGAAGAGTCATCAGCATGGTTCCTCTTATCTGAAAACTGGTGAACTAAAGAGACCAGCTAACCCAGCTATCGCTACCAAATTCACTTCATTCATTCTTTCATCTTTATTCCTTTGCTCTACTGTAATCATTGACTAAAGCATAGCTTTAGAATCAGACCGACCAGGGATGACTCCTGGCTCCGTATTCACAAACTGTGTGACAAGTTACTAAATACCGCTGAGTCAGATTCCTCATCAAAGTGTCGTTATGTGAGAGATAAATGAAATCATCTTTTTAAACAGGGCATTATAATTTTTCAATAGTTCATAGCATTTATTGGCAAATTAGCAGGACTCAGTGTTGTTCTTATTGAAGATAAATAGATGTATGTGTCCTTACAACCACCCAGCATGCAATGCTAGGATGGGCATAGAATAAACACACAGATACTTGTGTTATAAAAGGATACTGGGAGGCACATAGCTATCCTGGCTCATAATAATTCTGAAATCCAGATGTACACGTGTTGCCAGTTCCTAGATTACAGTCCTGTCCTAGTTTATGAGATTTTTTTCTCCATTGATCTTAGCTGTAGCCTCTCGGCTCTGGACTCTCCCTTTTAGTCACCTTTTCCTTTCCATAAAAGTAACCCTATGTTTGCCGAGCACTTTTCTCAGCCTCTTTTCTGCCCATTAAAATGTGGACGTCCATAGCCTGTTTTTATTTTGCTCTCTCACTTTTAGTTTGAGCTGGTGGTGTTTCTGTCAATATAGTTATCTTACAAACTTTGTCAGTTTCTTATGTATCAATTATAGATCTACTCCACTGAACAAAAGTCACACAAATCTCTTCCTAAGGTCTGCTCTACTCAGGGTCTGGTGTGAGGCTACGGTGGACAAATTTCTTAAGATTCCTGGAAACTCAGCTGTTGAACAGAGAGGGTCTATGAGCTATAACCATAACGATTGCTTTTTGAATGAGAAGAATTATGAAGCACCACTCTTAAATATTTCTGAGGTCCTAGCAAAAAGTGTTATAGTTCCACCCTTGACTTATTTACCCTCAGACCACATTTTCCTGATAGTGTCCTGGATTTCATCAGCCCTCCAACAGACTGGGGTGATAAATATTTGTATTTTCAAACACAGAAAGTCTTGGATATTTTACAGTTCTTCTAGATACTATTCAAAAACTAAATAATTCCTTTTTAGCTTATTTCTCTAGATTTTAATCTTATAATATGCAACTAAAGGAAACCAGCTAACACTTTAAACATTATTTCTGAAAATATCCTTAGCCAGATCCATCAGTACATTAAGAACGTTACTCATTTTTCAGATTCCTATAGATGACATTATTTTAAAATTTTGAATTGCTATGTTATAAGGATCTTCATTCCTTCAGGGTTAATAACATCTTTCTCAGTCTCCCTTAAACCCTCACCAACAACTTCCTTGAAGCCTTTCAGGCATCCACTAACAAGTTCCTCAAGACCTTGTTTAACCATCATGAATCTCAAAGTCACGTGTAATGGTAATGACGTGGAAATTAAAAATAATATATGTAAAACATTGAGCAAAACTAAATGCTTGAGAAAATCATTTTTATTCTTAGACCAAATAAATGCCTTGAAGTCAAAATTGTTTTATTTTTTCTCTAATGTGTATGAAAATGTCATTGCTACCAAATTCACCTTATTCATTCCTTCATCTTTATTCCTTTGCTATAGTGTAATCAGTGATTAAGGCATGGCTTTGGGATCAGACTGACTAGGGATGATTCCTGGCTCCTGGTTCCAATATTCATGGACTGTGTGACAAGTTACTTAATACCACTGAGTCAGATTCCTCATCAAAATGTTGTTATGTGAATTAAATAAAATCATCTTTTTAAACAGGGCATTATAATTTTCAATTTCAATATAGTTCATAGCATTTATGGCAAATGAGCAAGACACAGCATTGTTCTTGTTGAAGATAAATAGGTTGATGTATCCTCTAAAAGACCCCTGCCTTTAAGAACACAATACCTTGGCATGTATAAAGCAGGTTAACTAATTTGATTCAGATTAAAATGCATGTAAGGAAGGAGTGGACAATACATTTGAGAATAGGGAGTACTAGAAAGGGTACTGACTGAAAGTTAGGAAATCTTGGCTTTTGCCTTGGCTCTGCTACTTACAGACTCGCCAATCCTGAATAAGTCATTTTACTGATCGGGGCTTCAGTTTCTTCATCTGTGAAATGTATATCATAACATTCGCACATTTACCTCAGCAAAAACTGTGAGGCTCAAATGAGATTGTGACTAGGAAGATGCCTTGAAAACTGTGAGGCACTGTATAAATATAGATTATGTTTTTTTTTTAAAAATTACAGTTTGTGCCCAAATAGAGAAAACTAAACTCACAAAGTAAATGCATTGTTTTTATGCCAAGACTTTTGAATGGGGTCTTGTTTATAGCAAGAGCATTTTCACACTAGAGGAAGGATACTAATTAGCTATCTGCAAAAGTGAAAGGGTAACCTTTCTATGTTTATGTAAAACTACAATTTAAACCTATGCAAGTAAATTTGTGTTAAATTCCTACCAGTATTTTGTTCTCTGATTTTCTGCTCACTAATTGTGGATTGCAGCTATTCAATTAAGATAAATGTATAAGTGCATATTGTTCAGAAATATTTTATGTTCATTTAAGGGATGGTGAGGTATGACTTTTATTTTCTCTTGGGTATAGCTGTTGAACTTGGATTATCTCTTGTATTAGTGAGAACACAAGATTTTTTTCCGATATACAAAAAGAGAGGTATATTAAGCTATGGGAAAATATAATAATATGTCTATGTAGCAGTATTTTCCAAATTCTTATTTTCCATTAATACAGAACTAAATGAAAAATATCTCCTCATACACAATTTGCCAGGCATGTTATCTCTAAGCATGCTGAGAGTGTCTTTACAAAATCTCCAATTTTGGACAAATATAATGATTAATAAGTATATTGTAAAAAAAAAATCCCAACTAATATTTTGGATAGACAATTATGTGAAAAGAACTGTGTTAAGTGGTTTACATGCTTTAACTCACTGAATCCTCCAAACAAGCTACAAGGTACCTGTTATTAAGATCCTACTTTTATAGATCAGGAAATAGAGTTTAGAGTTTGTATTTATCAGGGTTCCTCAAAGGAAACAAATAAAAACTACTCTGTTTACAGCAGAAAATTTTAAAAAACAACCTGTTAAATCATTCACAAGCTAAAGAAGAAATCATGAGACATTTTTTAAAGAGAATGACAAACACTATATATCAAAATATGTGGAATGCATCAAACACAGTTGTTTGAAGGAATTTATCACCTTAAATACTTAAGTCAGAAATTTTTAAAGCCTAAAAATGAACGAGCTATTTACACTAAGAAGTTAGGCAGTCCACTTGAAACTATAAAGTAAAACCACATAAAATACAAGAAAAGAGATAGGGGCCTCCCTGGTGTCGCAGTGGTTGAGAGTCCACCTGCCGATGCAGGGGACATGAGTTCGTGCCCCGGTTCAGGAAGATCCCACATGCTGCGGAGTGGCTGGGCCTGTGAGCCATGGCCGCTGAGCCTGCGCATCTGGAGCCTGTGCTCCGCAATGGGAGAGACCACAACAGTGAGAGGCCCACGTACCGCAAAAAAAAAAAAAAAAAAAAGAAAAGAGATAATAAATATATAAACAGAAATTCATAAAAAAATTTTAAAAGATCAACAAGGAAAAAGTTGGTTCTTTTAATAAAAATTATAACAAAATAAACCTACCCCTGTCAACTCTTTGAGAGAAGAGAGTGGAAGCAATGTTATGAATGAATATAATCACAGATAATATAAAGAATAAAAAGATGAGAAAATAATATTAACATCTCTTTGCCATTACTAAGGAAAAAATGTAATTTACTAGGAAGAAATTAAAATCTTGAATAGTTGTATAACCATTAATGAGATTGAAGCAGTGATCAAAAAATCTATAAACAAAATACCAGGTCCTGTCGGTTTTCAGAGACAAGTTCTACCAAACTTTCAACAAATTTCTGTACCTATTCTCCTAATCAGCAGAAATGGAGGATTATTCCTGAGTTCAAAGTATGATACCAAAACCAGACAAATCATTATGGGCCTATTTCACTCATAAATATAGAACAAAAACTCCTAAAAAACAAAAAAAAATTTTAAATTAATACAATAGTGCATTAAGAAGATAATATACTATGACCAAACTGGGTTTATTCCAGGTATGCCAGAATAGTTTATAAAATCGAGTAATGTAATTTTCCACAGTAATGAGCTAAAGGAGAAATTATATAATCATCTCAATAGATGCAGAAATTTGGTAAAATGCAAACCTCATTCATGATAAAAAATAAGTCAGTAGTAAATTAGGAATAGAAAAGCATATCCTTAACCTGACAAAAAAATATATGTCTCTCCAAATCATATATTATTCTGAAGTATTAGCTTTAAAATCAAGAACAAGGAGATAGAGAAGATGGAGGAAGAGTAAGACGTGGAGATCACCTTCCTCCCCACAGATACACCAGAAATACATCTACACGTGGAACTACTCCTACAGAACACCCACTGAACGCTGGCAGAAGACCTCAGACCTCCCAAAAGGCAAGAAACTCCCCACGCACCTGGGTAGGGAAAAAGAAAAAAGAATAAACAGAGACAAAAGAATAGGGATAGGACTGGCACCAGTGGGAGGGAGCTGTGAAGGAGGAAAGGTTTCCACACACTAGGAAGCACCTTCGCAGGCAGACTATGGGTGGCGGAGGGGGGAAGCTTCAGAGTCGCGGAGGAGAGCACAGCAACAGGGGCACGGAGGGCAAAGTGGAGAGATTCCCGCACAGAGGATCGGTGCCGACCGGCACTCATCAGCCCGAGAGGCTTGTCTGCTCACCCGCCGGGGCGGGCGGGGCTGGGAGCTGAGGCTTGGGTTTCGGAGCTTAGATCTCAGGGAGAGGTCTGGGATTGGCGGCGTGAACACAGCCCGCAGGGGGTTAGTGCACCACGGCTAGCCGGGAGGGAGTCCAGGGAAAAGTCTGGACCTGCCGAAGAGGCAAGAGACTTTGTATTCCCTCTTTGTTTCCTGGTGCGCTAGGAGAGGGGATTAAGAGTGCTGCTTAAAGGAGCTCCAGAAACGGTCGCGAGCCGCGGCTAACAGCGCAGACCCCAGAGATGGGCCTGAGATGCTAAGGCTGCTGCTGTCGCCACCAAGAAGCCTGTGTGCAAGCACAGGTCACTATCCACACCTCCCTTCCCGGAGCCTGTGCAGCCCGCCACCGCCAGGGTCCCGGTATCCAGGGACATCCCCGGGAGAACGCATGGCGCGCCTCAGGCTGCTGCAACGTTCTGCTGGCCTCTGCCACCCAGGCTCGCGCCGCGCTCCATGCCCCTCCCTCCCCCTGGCCTGAGTGAGCCAGAGCCCCCGAGTCAGCTGCTCCTTTAACCCCGTCCTGTCTGAGCGAAGAACAGATGCCCTCCAGCGAACTAAAGGCAGAGGCGGGGCCAGATCCAAAGCTGAGCCCTGGGATCTGTGAGAACAAAGAAGAGAAAGGGAAATCTCTCCCAGCAGCCTCAGGAGCAGCGGATTAAATCCCCACAATCAACTTGATGTACCCTGCATGTGTGGAATACATGAATAGACAATGAATCATCCCAAATTGAGGAGGTGGACTTTGAGAGCAAGATTTATTATTTTTTCCCCTTTTCCTCTTTTTGTGAGTGTGTATGTATATTCTTCTGAGTGAGATTTTGTCTGTATAGCTTTGCTTTCACCATTTGTCCTAGGGTTCTATCTGTCCTTTTTTTTTTTTTTTAAACTTTAAAAAAAATTTTTATCTTAATTATTTTTTATTTTAATAACTTTATTTTATTTTATCTTACTTTATTCTATTTGATCCTCTTCTTTCTTTCTTTCTTTCTTTCTTTCTTTCTTTCTTTCTTTCTTTCTTTCTTTCTTTCTTTCTTTCTTTCTTCTTTTTCTCCCTTTTATTCTGAGCCATGTGGATGAAAGGCTCTTGGTG